>NKZA01000040.1:0-121695 GCA_002374405.1 Metschnikowia cubensis | reverse complement strand
TGACTTTATCAATAAAAGTCTAACTATAGACGAGAATATCTCCATTTTGATCTATAACATCATCAAGAGCAACCCAGCCACGAAAGTGTTGAAGCACTTGATCTCTGAATTCCAAAGAACCCTCATGCGGGTTAGACAACAACGCTTCCCCATTGTTCTTCGGTTCAACCTTGCTCAACGGAAAGTGATTATCTCAGATCCCCACATCCGTTTACTTCTCGAGATATCTGGCTTTGATATACCTTTCTTGCAAAATGACGACACTACCTTCACATCTCGCGTGGACGAAGAACACGTCCAGAATGTTATTGAAAGTATTGAAAAATGGTTGAGGTTACATGAGGCCGGTGTGGGCGATATTGAACCATTCTTAGATCAATTGCAACGGGTGATTTTCTCCCAAGAAGAGCTTGATTTTGGTGCAGAGAGTTTGAGAGATCTCCTTGCGGGACGTCAGATCAACGAGCTCGAGAAAGAGAGGCTTGAGATGAGTCAATCGAAATTCATGCACTCGGTAGGTTTGGCCAAGAGAAAAGAGTATGATGAATCCATTGCTACTACTAATGATGAGTTCGATGATGAGTTCGTGCCAGACTCTGAGAATCAACCTGATAGACCTACACGCAGGCGCAAAAGAGCCCGGGCACTTAGTGATGACGAGGATGAGAACGAGGAAGAGCGGCCAGTGCTGAAGCGAAACAGACGCCGTGCTTTTCCACATTCTGATGAAGAAGACGGAGGGTCACCAATGTCTCAAATTCACAAATCAGCAGAGTTCGTGAATGACTCAGAGGATGATTCTGATGAAGAGAGGAATAATGCATTCTTTGAGAAGGAGGAACGTCTTCGTCAACTAATAGCCCAAAGTGGAGGAATTGTCGATAAGGTGCAATTACAGCTATTTAAAGAGTCTTGGGCCTCGATCTCCGGGTCTAATACCGAAGTCTCCCAAAAGATCAAGAATGCCTCAAGCCTATTCCTCGACCTGGAAGATGAGGAAGAACCACAAGAGAAAGATTTGGTAAATCAACCTACAGGACATTCTGGCAGGCTGAGAAGGGTCATTGTTGAAGATGACGAAGATGAATTGTAATGATATTTTTTTTGGAATAATGCTTATTCTATGCAGGCGCCGCTGCCAGCACCATTTTCTAAGGAGTTCTTGATCGTCTTGTAAGAGCTGACAAACATCACAGCGAAGCCAAAGATAATACATAACACGCTAGGACCAGCTTTGTATAGATAAAACCTTTTCTTCTCGTCTGATGAAGCTGTTTTTAGATCGATAGCATCCAAGCTTAACTTTATGTAACAACTAGGAGGTATGATATAGGCCATGAGAGAGGCGGAAGTAGCGCCAATGAGTTCTAAAATCATACCCAAGTTGCATGTGAATAATGAAACAGACATGGACGTAAACACAAGTACTGTGGTGACAATAAAGTGTTGTTTTTGGCTCAAGCCTTGTTCTTGTGATGATGCAGGGTTATTCATCAATACCAAATCTTTAAGAACGTCTCTAATCACAAAAATCTCCAATGGGAAAGTTGTGAGCATATTCAAACCAAAGCAAAAGCGGGCCACATTGATCCATTTGTCATCGCTCTTGAAATTGTTTAAAAAGTTGCCCTTAACCTTGGACCCAAAGTTAAGGAAGCCCATGACCCCCATCAACAAGCAGTAGCATAGAGAAATCGCACAGGCCCAATGCGTGAGTTTCGAGAATTTCTTGATGGAGGCATTTTTCATGGAGTTGTAGATAAATATGGAGTTGTGGTGACACACTAGGGCAAAGGATATGACGGAGATGCCCTGGAAGAAGTTCGAGTTGATGAGCCATTCGCTGGATTTCGTGATTGGTGCCTTCAATGATTCATCCACAAACGGCCCACGGATAACTGTGATGGCCACAATGATGGACATTCCTAAAAGAGCAAACGCAGATGCTTTCGCTAGCTTGGAAATGTCTCTGTTCAAGGAAAGTGGATAGGAGATGCAAACAGTGAACACTACAATGATGACGTTTCTTTCGAAAAGCCAGCCAATTATCGAGGTGTCTGGGCTCGTCCACGATTTCGGGAGCATCAGCGTGAGCACGTGTGGAATAGTATCACCAATGATCACACAGAAGGCCATACAGCCTCCGTAGGCAAAGGAGCTTATGCTGACAAGCAAAAAGTTTTTGCCGAATTTGCCAAAACAGTACCCCACCGTGTCTTGATATGATCTGGTTTGGGACAAATTGGCATTGATAATGATCAAACGCACGGTCCAGTCTATCAATGCAGCCAAAAACACCATTGTGAGGATACCGCCAAGAAGCCCCGAGTTTTTCACTGCAAGCGGTTGTCCAATTATACCGGCGCCGAGAATGGAGTTGGCCATGTTCATGAAGGCCATTTTCATATCCGAGGTACCCTCAGGCGGATCTGCATCCAGCGTGCCGTAGAGCTCCAAGTCCTCCAAGGATTCGTGGGAATTTCGGCTTTCTTGGGATGTTGCACTCAAAGATTCCAAAGGTATGGATCCGGGAGCACCATTTATTAGCCCATTGCCATCTTGATCATGGAGTTCTTTGTAGGCAGCAGACATTGCGTGTTAAGTATAGACATGAGGTCGCGTATCGGTATCAGTAGGTCGAGGCCGGGTGCACGGGTCTTTGTTCATTTTTCCCCCGAGGTTTTCTGGTGGGTTTAGTATTTAGCATTATTGTTATTTGGTTTTCTATTTTTCTGGTCTTTCTGTTTTCAGAAATGTTGGTGCCAGGTGTTTTTGCAACTTTGACGGTTTACATTAATGCACTGTTTTTGGCAACTTGCAACATAACAATGGATACACAATTCACGCAGTGCACCTCAAGAATTTATGGAAATTGCCAAGCACTCCAAAAAAACCAGAAAAGCAACTGTACATCTGAAAAGCACATCAAGAAAAATCAAATTTCCACCTTAACTATATGCAAGCTATGAACATTTAAAAATTTCATTGCCGGATTTTTTGGCCCACGGCCCGTCTTTCCTTATTCTGTGCAGACCATCACACCACATGCAGAACAGGCGATGCGTTATCACTCTCACTCTACACTACTCCATCATACTCTAGCAATACAATCTTTTCCAATGAGTGGTTTTCAGGGGAAAAGAAAGCCCTTCCAGGGTAAACGCAAGCACAAGGACTTAAGGGAGTTCAAGAACCAGGAGATCAAGAAGTCATTGGTTCATCGGGCACGGTTGAGGAAGAACTACTTCAAGTTGGTGGAAAACGAAGGTGCACCCACGGATTTCGACCGGCTCACAAGAGAAAATGAGGAGGAGAAGCATAGTCAAGATGAATACGATCAGGAGGAGAAAGACGGTCAAGACGAAAAAGAAGACGACTCTCATAGCACAAGGCTGCTGCGGCCACTACCTCCCCAGAGCTCCATACCCAAGGAGCAGAGGGTGGTGAAGGAGAAACGCAAGCCCATGAATTTTGCCGAGAGAGCCAAGCTTGCAAAGGAGCGCAAATTGCAAATAAAAGAAGAGCAACTTCGAAGAGTCCAGGAGAAACGCCGCAATTTGGAGTTGTCTCAGAAAGAGAGAGAAAGGAAGAAGCTCAGTTTATCTCAGCGCACTAAGTCGGGCCAACCGGTCATGGGGCCCAAGATCAATGATTTGCTCGAGAAAATCAAAAGAAACGAGTCTTTGTAGATGGTTCGATTGAAGTGAGTTTGAGTTGTAGTGGGTTAGGTTAAATTTAGCTTGAGTTATAGCGATTATATCGAGTTTTATATAGACAATGGGTTCGTTCGATCAAAAATTGACCAAGTTTTTAATATAAATAGTTTGGTGGGTTCATAGAATCAATTGGCGAAGACAGAAACAAATCTCAGCCACACAGCTCTCTCGAAGTTGCGCATGAAGATGATCACATCATAGAGATAAATGGATGTCAAACGTTTTTGATGATGCACCCAATTTGATACCGTATGCTTGAACCAAGGCACAGAAAAGCGGGAGTACTTCATAGAGGTTTCGGCCTTAGCCTCGCTGTACACTGCATCGGCACAGTACTTCGCTAGGATCAAGAATGTGCGCTCGGGACCAAGAGGGCTCTGGAGGGTCTCGTCCAAGTTCCGGGTCAAATCGTTTGTTTTTAAAATCAACAATACTATACGAGGCATGCTACTCAAAATAGACATCAAGTCTTCGAGCACACCCTCCTCAGATTGTAATTGCTGTTGCATGTTCTTCATCTCCTCCGGGTCACGAGCTTTGGAGATATCGTAGTTCAACGCGGTGGACGAGTCTCTTCCCGTGATGGCAGAAGCAAAGATCTTGAATTTCTGTTCATCGGTGATACCCGTCAACCTCTCCGTGTACTTCTTCATCTCTGGCACATTGCCGTCCAAAATAGCCAACCAAAAGTGCGAATAGTCTCTCTTCATTTGCAATGGAATATAGCGGTACAACCCGTGGTCATAAAGCACAATCTCGAAGTTGTGTCCATTGGATTTGCCGTCCGTGGCCCGGATAGCCAAGTTGCCCTGATGGGGGTCGCAATGCAATCCCACATTAGGAGTAAAGATCATGTTATTGAAGATGTGCGAGAGACAAGCTGAAACCTCACCTGTGTTGATATTGTGTTGACGCATATACTCCAAGTTATCCAAACGGGCACCGGCCACATACTCCATGATCAAAATTCGCTTTTCTGCAGAAACAATGTGAGGAATCCGCAAGGCAGTCTCATACCTGAGGTCCAGGAACTGCAGCTCAGTTTTCTCTGCATTGACTGCCTCATTTTTGAAGTCCAACTCCACGTAAATAGAGTTCTGCATCTCGTCACCCAACCATGTCAACGGGTATTCGGGAAAAACCTTGTGCATAAGCCCAAACACCGTCTGCGTCATGAAGACATCCAACGGCACATACTTAGACAAGGAAGGATGCTGGAACTTGACTGCCACCTTTTCTCCAGTGCTTCTCACTGTGGCAATGTGAACCTGGGCTAAGGAGGCTACGCCCACAGGCACCGGGTTGAAGTCACTGAAGTAGTCGTCCAACTCCACCCCCATATCTTTGGCAAACATATCACGGATCTCCTCAAGCGAAGACTGGGGACACTGGTCCTGGAGCGGAGTCATGGTCTCGGTCCATTCCTTGGGCAAAAGATAGGTCAAGGCCGAGATGTGTTGGCCCAACTTGATGTAGATCCCACCATTCTGTTCGAGTGCTTTTAGCGTCGTTTCAGCTGCCTTTTTATGGGCAACAGCAAGAGCATCGTTGCGAATTTGCTCGCTATCATATTCCTTCAGCAAGACTTTTTTGTAGATCCCAAAACACTTGACGGTGGCTATGGTCACCACCGACACTCTCTGTACGGTATGGCCAAGGAACTCTGCTCCGTCATGGAACCGCTGGTTGGTCAAGTAGAGGCCACCCGAAACCAAGCTCAAACCCGCCACTGTCTTGAGGAAGAAATGTCTGGAAGAAGGTTTTCTTTCCAGCCGAGCACCGCTGGTGTAGAACCTTTGGCACGTCTGATGAGCACTTTTGCTATGTCTGACAGGATAACTGGGTCTATGAAGAGATCGGCATTTTCCGCTGCTTGTCGCCAGCAGAATAGCTGTTGGCGCACGTGGAATTGTTACCCGAAACATGAGAATATAGATCCAAGCGGAGTGTGTGGGTGTAGATTTAGTGTGTGTTTAGTATAAGATGGAGGGTTCAAACACCGCTCGAATCGGCGCGCACATGCTGCATCGCCGAGACTGCTTACGCGGAGAGATGTATTCACTATGACTATTAGAAATTAAAAAAGGACCACGAAATAGAAAGGATATTCAAGTATTTCCGGAGACTATGGGGGAGGTAGGGGTGTATGGTGGGGTTGAATAGTAGGTGTAAATGTCTGGGTGGAATGGTATGGTGGTGGATGGTCTGGGGGTTTTGGAGGTTTGGGTTTGCGCTGGACAATTGGACAATTGGACCAATTTCTTTTGCAGCAATCAGCATGCAGTGCGCACGCACCCCACCACCAGAACATGGTCTTCTACTGGAACATGTTTTCGATTCGGGGGTTGTTGAAGTCGCCGGAGTTGATCTGCAGCATGAGACCCTCTTCGCCTATGAAGTCGAAGTTGAAGTTGGGCAAGCTGTCCCAATCCATATCCTCTTTCTGTCGAAACTCTCCAAACGCCATGGCCTTGGATGGTCCCATTTGTGCTGCCGTTGGCCCCATGTTGGCGAAAAGTGGAGGGGCAAATTTCTTGCCGTAGTAAGCTTCGGTTTGAGGAGTAGTAGTTCCAACCTCTTCTCCGAAGTTGGCTCTCTTTGGCGACTCCTCTTTGATGTGTGCAACTGGACACTTGCTAAACTCAACCCCATCTTCTTTTTTGATCTGTTCAAAATTTCTCTTGCTTCCAAAGGAACACCCCAGAGCCTGTAATTTCGGAGCTTCGACGCCTATCACTGGACATTTCATGCTGCCACGTGTGGCTGATACCTCATAGCTGGGCCCGGACATAATTGGGCACTTGTCCAAAAGCTTTCCGGGGCCGAAACCTTCGCCGTGAATACGGGCAAAATTGGTGGCATTCATCTCATGGGCATTCCTGATGAACGTCATGTAGAACTTCCAGATCTTGGTTTTTTTAATGATGTTTTCCCTAGGCATGGAACTCTCAAGGAGGAGCACCGTATCATCAGTAGCCTTAATGACCTGCTCTTTCTCCGCCAAAGTCACCGAAGTCTCAAACAGATTGCAAGAAGAAGTGTTTGGCCGCATCATGGAGTACAATAACACATTGGGCTTGTTTCCCTGGGTTTGGGCCATGGACGAAAACGAAGCCATGAACTGCGATTTGTTCGACCGATCTTCCTTTTTGCTCTCGACTTTGAACCGCAACAAAATCCCGGACATTAAATGGGAAATACGAGCTAATGTATCTGCAATTATAGCCAGCACATAGTTAGCATTAATGCCCTTGGCCAATCTGCTCTGACTCCCCTGCAAGAACTTGTTTATATCTAAGGCATTAGCAAAGAGACTAGGGAGCATCTGCAGGATTCTGATCTTATCTTCTACTTCTTCAAATTGCAAAAACATGACTAGCTTGAAGAAGAATTCAAGGTAGTGGAGAATGGTTTTGGTCTCGAAGAAGCGGATCATGCGGAGTTTGGAAAGCGAAATATCTTCACTCAACACTCTTATATCATCAACAAGCGACTGGAAATGATTCACAGTAAGTGGCTCAGCAAGGGCACTGTTCTCGTGAAGAGATATACCGTTTCGCACCAAAATGGAGCATCGAGCAATGAGGTAATTTGTCTTTAGTGATACCAAAAGATCATCGATCTGGCAAACGGTAAGGCCATCTAATCCGTTCTTTTGGATTGCCAGCCAGATCCCATCCAAGAACAGTTTATGGTTAGCCGACTTTTCCGCCGCATGCATTATATCCAAGAAATACTCCAAGAACTCGTGCACTTCATTGGAGTTGTTCAATATGGGTAGTAGATTAAAAATGGTATTGTTCACGATTCTCATGAAGTCACACCAGATCTGACAGAAAAGAACCCCAAGCATGGCATTATCGTTGACACTAGATTCATCGTTGAGTTTGACCAATCTAGGGTCGCACCAAATCTGCAATGCCTGGTCTTCACGTCTTACCAATTGAATGAACTTTGTAAAAGAACCAGAAAAGCCCACCCGGTAGTCAATTGCAGTATTTTGACGTTCGTAGAGCGAGAAATTGCGGTTCATATTGGCAAGCAACAACACAATCATTGACAACAGACCGTCGAGATCTGCAGCTAGTTTGCAAGAGCCAGAATCCGCGGGAGAATCAGAGCTCTGGAAGAGAAATTGGATTGTATCGGTGACATGAGATAAGACAGCAAATTTGCGGCCCGGAATGCCTTGAGGAAACGAGCTTTGGAGGCGAAACACCAAGTCATTGCTAAGGCTTTGTCTCTCACTGAGTCTGTCCAAAGATTCCTCCACAATCAAAGCTAGCATGCATAAAAACACGGCCTTGGACCGGAGAAAAGTGATCACTTCCATGTCGCTCATGTCGGTGGAAAACGCACCGAGATCAAGGTATGGTTGGCCATTGTCTTGATCCTTAACAAATAAAGAGATGATATCAATTTTAAAAAACCTGAAAAGATGCCCCGATTCAGTCTCATTGGATAGTAGTGTTTCCTTACTGGATCCAGGGCAATCGAAATCGTCCAAATAAAAAGAAATGAGGAAGCAAAGCTGTGAGTAGTTCAAAGGCTCTGAATTGCTGGTGGAGCCAACGATCTTGCCCCACATATTTTGCAAGCACCTCAAAAGTTCAAGAGCATCGGAGCTTTGCGTGGAGTTTCTAATTCTATCCACCGGACATCCATCTGGTTTGAACATGGAATCTACAGAAGAAATACTTTGCCGAGAATCGGGTTTCTTTAAAGTATTCTCTGACTCTTCAAGCATGAGGTTGAATTCACATGCTACCACAGGACATTTATGGTGACCACAAGAATTGGAATCGCTGGATTCGGTGGACTCCGAAGGCAACAAGTGTCCTCCATACAGAGGAGCGTCTTTTCGTAGTAACGAGGTCTTGTACAAATGGTACGATTTCTGGAGGTTGGTGACCCTAAACCAGAGGGCCGTGAGATGAGGATCAAGCTTGATGACGTTGAGCCACAGGTAGATAGTGTAAAGGGGAGTGGAGGAGTGGCGACCAGGCTTCTGCAGGACCTTGAAGCCCGACATCAGGTACGAGCCGTGCTTGAGCACAGTCAACTCTGGTTTGGATTCAGCACTGAGTTTGGCCAAAACAGTAAGTGGAGTATCAGTGAAAGGGCTTTCAACAGGCGAATGAGCAGACGCAAAGTGGTTATTTACATTCTCAAGCTTCACAAGAGAACCATTGGACTTAGCAAGGTCGAGTTGAGCACGTAAGCATCTGATTTCGTTTTCCTGAGCAGCGATCTTGGACTCTAAGGATTTGCGCCAAGCATCGGCTTCCTTGGGCGAAGCACTGACCTTCAGAGGGTCTTCATCAACGAGTTTCAACAGAGACTGGGCCCAATCCGGCTCCAAGTAAACACATAGATGCGGCACATTATTTTTAATACAACCAGCGCACGGTCTGCCTCGCTCACACTTGACCTTGCGTTTTTTACAGTTGAGGCACGACACGGGCACCCGTTTTCTGACCTTATCTTTCATGGAGGAAGCAGCAGGATGTAGTGTTGCACACCAGCTTTGAGGAGCGGCACAGGGGCTGTGGGGAAGCTAGAAGATGACGAAGCAAGATAAGGCGATAAGGAAAAATGTGCTTAGGGCAATAGAGCAGGATGATTCGGGGGCGTTGTTTCATCCGTCTAGTGACCTGTCATAATATACAAGCTCTAGATATGTGAGCCGATATGTGCGACCCAGCTGCGTGGATGGCATATGGCGCCTTAAGCTCGCTTACCAATATATCTCAATCAAATGCGACTCGGGTTTTGCACGAGGCCGATCTCGAGACCGCGCCTATTATGTGATTAACAATACACTAGTGATGTATGGCAATCGCGGCTGGCATAGACAAAGAAACCTTCTAAGTATAGCTGCAGCAGAGGGGGTGAGGGGGTGGTCAAGGCTGGCGTTAAGCGCATGGTGGATGGGTGTCCAGGCTACAGTGTAGACTTAACGTGGGGTGTAGGGCATAGTAGAGAGCGTAGTTGAGAAATAAATTATTACGGAACGAAAATTCAGTGGAATATGTGACGTGCAATTTTTTAGTGTGGAGTAGTCCTGTTGTACAGTCCAGTATACAGTGTATCGGCGATAGGTCAGAAATAGCGGTCAAGAAGTGGGGTATTATAATATAGAGTCAACTAAAGAGGGTTAAATAGACAAGGGGGAAGTGTAGAGCAAAAAGTGAAAAAGGATAAAGTTTGTAGCTAGCCTGGAAAGTGTGTGGGTGAGAGTTTAGGTATGGAATTTCTGGTATAGTATAAAGTTACAGTAGAGCATAAGGTGTGGAAAGTATAAACCGTAAGTAATACAGAGGATAAAGTGTAGACTGTGTATAGTGTGCGTCTACAATGAGATGTAAGTATAGCCTGAGCCCGACGGCACAGTGTAAATAAAGGTATAGTGTAAATAAAGGTATAGGACAGTAGTGTACAGAGTTGGGGAATTTGGTGTACACTGCAGTTGCTGTGACTAGTATACAGTGTATTAGTGGTCGTGTGACTTATTATCCCGCAGACTAGCGTACAATGGTTGGTGATATCGGCTTAATGCAAAGGAGTCCTTACTGGGGCCATGTATTGTTTACCCATCTCTGAGCGTGGCTCTGCGCAAGACGCACGCACTCTTCGCACTTCATTCTCAACACTCCACACTACTCATTTTGCTACTTCCTATACCGGCCCGCCATGTCTGCAAGCATTCCTGTGCGCCTACTAAACGAGGCCCAGGGCCATATTGTGTCGTTGGAGCTTACCACGGGGGACACCTACCGCGGGAAACTCCTTGAGAATGAGGACAACATGAACCTATCTTTATCTGATGTGACCCGAACAAAAGGCCGGACGGGCGAAACCTCTTATATGAGCCAGGTGTTTGTACGGGGCTCCATGATCCGCTTTGTGAGTGTTCCTGATATTTTGAGGAACGCCCCCATGTTTTTTGTTAAGCCTGGCGATAGACCCAGGCCGCCTGTGAGAGGCCCCAAAAAGAGGACTTAAATACATGCCTGAGTGTACTTCTCACATACTGAAAGTGAACTTGACTAATGCATTGAAAAGTTAGTGGCCCCATTCATTTCACTTCCTGGTGCACCTCATTGTGATTTACTGGGATTGACTGACTACGACAGATTGGAGATTTGAATTATAGTATACATATCATAGTATCTATACAGAGATTATATAGCATGACAACGAGATAGAGACAAAGATTACACAGAGTATAATGTGTGAGCTGCTACACCTTGGTATTTGCTAACATCAGGAAAGAAAAGGTTTAACCAACAAACGATTTGCTCTCTCGTGACTTACTTATTGTCAACTTTAACCATACTTATCACTATGGATGAATTGAATTTTTCTATATAATCTATTCAAGACTTCTTCACTTCAAAGTAACAAGCTCCTCAGCAGAGGTTGGGTGGATGGCAACACAGTTGTCAAAGTCTTGTTTGGTGGCTCCCATCTTGATGGCAACTCCAAATCCTTGCAAGATTTCTGCAGACGAGTCTCCCACTATATGAAGACCAACAACCTTCTCTTCCTTGCCGGCACAAATCAACCGGTAGACTGTGGGACCCTTCTCTTCGTCCGAGTCCATCATGGCATAGTACATGGCCGTGAACTTGCTGTTGTAGATCTTGATGTTCTCCTTGCCGTATTTCGCAATGGCCTGCTTGCTGGTCAAACCAATGGATCCGGCCTCAGGGTGGGAAAAGATCACTGATGGAATGTTGGTATAGTCCAACTTGTCCTTAGCATGTGCCTCCTGTCCGGAAAACAATCTGTTGGACAACTTACGACCTGCAGCAATGGCTACCGGCGTCAATTCATGGTTTCCAACCACATCACCTAAAGAAAAGATCTTTTTGTGGGATGTCTCTTGGTATTCGTTGACAATCACGTGGCCCGATTCCGACAACTTAACTCCGGTCTTGTCCAAGCCAATGTCGATCAAAGCCTTTCTGCCAACGGTCCAGATGAGCTGGTCTACCTCCAAGATCTTACCGTCCTTCAAATGCACCTTCACTTTGTCACCCACCTTCTCCAACTTCTCTGCGCGCGAGTTCTTGATGATGTCCACTCCCAATTTGTTGACGTAGTGGTCGGTGACGGTATTCTGGATCACATCATCAAAAGCCCTCAACACGGTTTCTCCACGCGCAATCAAGTGCACCTGAGTTCCCAAGCTCTGGAAGACACCCGCAAGCTCCACACCGATGTAGCCCACTCCAACAATGGCCACGGTCTTAGGTTGCTGGGCCAATTGGAAGAATCCATCCGAGGTGATTCCCAACTCATGGCCTTCCACAGCAGGAGGAATAATGGCCTCACCTCCCGTGGCAATCAAGACCTTGTCGGAAGAAAATGTCAATTTGTCGTCCTTCTTGAACAGTCTCGACAAAAAGTCAACCTCTTGATCCCCGGTCAAAGTGACCTCCACATCACCGTCTTCATTGGTAAAAGAAGCACGGCCAAAAACAACATCGACCTTCTCATTGAGCAAGTTTCTCTCGTAAATGCCGTTCAATCTGGTCACGTAATTGTCTCTCTTCTCCTTAATCTTGGCCCAGTCGAAATCACCAAATTGCACGTGCAGCTTCTCCTTCGAGAGACCGTAAGCATACAAATGCTCCTTCTTATGGGCAATGTCAGCAGCGTACCACATGACTTTTTTGGGCACACACCCCACGTTGACACAAGTGCCCCCCAATTTCTTAAAGTTGCTCTCCACCACCAATACTTTGGCACCGTATTGGGCCGCCCGACGAGCCGAAGCCACACCTCCCGAGCCACCTCCGATGACCAAATAGTCGTAGTGCTTAGCGATTGAAGATTTAGTAGGAGCCATATTGAAATGTCTTTGAATGGAATTTAGGCGTAACAAAGGTTTATTAATATTTTGTTTAGCCTGAGCAAACAACATGGAGGATATGCGTACGGCTTTATGGGCCCTTTACATATCGCACTGCTCCGGTATACGCACACCATCTTACTAATAGTGAGTCTTGCGCAATAATAAGCGAGGGACTAGACCAATGGCGCACGGGGACCAATGTAAAAAGCATCATGCATGTATGCTAGGTGTGACTCCACTCTAATAGAGTCGGGGGACGTCGAAACATGTCACGCGAGGTTTTAGAGTTTGACGTTCAATTATGTTCAATTATGTTGGAAATAGCTGCAAATTAGCTTGCTCATTTTTAGCCTCTAGTATTGTTGATCTCTCTGATCTAATGGCCCGATTCTTCATTCAACACCTGATCCACTTTCTTCAATCACATTATTTTATTCTCTCCCGGTTCAATCACCATTAAATCACCATTCCAAACACCCTTTTAAACCTTTTTTTTTCAAACACCCTTTTTATTCATCCTTTTCAATTCACCCTTTCCAAACATACTTTTTATTCATTCTGTTCCTTTTCACCCTTTTTTACCTCGCTCCCTCTAGCTCCTTCTTCTTTAAGTAATATCAGTAGCAAGATAAGCAATAGTGCGTTCTCCACATTAGCCTGTCTATGCATCGTCGTTGTCGCATGCATCTTTCACGCACTGCTTAAGATGGCTAATGGTACATGCCATCATCTCATTAAGGTCTTCATGCTCCACCCCAAAAGCATCTGGATATTCTGCACTCAACTCTTTCTCGTATGAAGACGTGAGCCAAGAATGCGTCAAATCCGCAAGGTCGGAGTTTTCCAGACTAAGGCCATTAGAATTTGGAGGGGCGTTTTCGGAAGACTCCCCGGACTTGGACTTCAGTAGATGCTGTTGGCGCACTGCTTCAAGATCCAGCTCGAAAGCAGCGTCCTCCTCCAAAAGCCCCACGATCTCGTCTTTATCTTCGTGAAAAGCCTTTTGTGCGTTAAACACATTGTCGTATGCAGAGTACGACGAGTTGTTAGTGATATGCTCCTGGTTCAAGCTATTGGAATAGCCAAAGAGTTTGTGCAAAAGCTCTTTTTTGTGGAACACCTGTACCTTCTTCTTGCCCTGGAGGGTATGGTTCGCATTGAATGCCCTTTCTTGGGAAACGCTTTGTTGCTGGCGATAGATCCATAAGGCCTTTTTCTCGGCCTCCTCAAACTTATTGTAGTCGATCCTCTGCTTGGTGGTGCGTAGCTCGTCGAATTTGTCTAGGAGAACATTAAGCTCGCCTTTTGTATAGTGAGGAAGCGAACGTAGAATACGGCACTTGTGTGACGAGGACTCTGTCGCCTTTTCATTTGTATCGTCACACATACTGGAATCCAGGGATTCGGGTCCATCTTCAAAGATCTCCATGTCCAGGCTTTTGTCGTTATCAAAGATGAAATTGGAGGTGATCTTCTCCGCAGATTCCCAGGCCTTGATCTGTGAGTTCTTCACCAAAGGCCTCCACTTGGAGTCTTCATCCTCAGCATAGTCATTGGAGAGGCGTTTCAGAAATACCGAGTAATCGTACATGGACATATTCTCCGGTTTGCGGAGCACGAACGGCCTCAGACGCGTATAGGACTTCTTCAGTTTCTGGAGGTTCAAAAGTTTCTTGGTGGCAGCCGCCGTAGAGGACACACCTGCTATTTTGACATCGGAAGTCCTGCTCTTGCTTTTGGCCGGTGCTCGGGACCGGGCCTGGGGGTTCATCTGCTGCACCTTCCTGATATTGTTGCTGGGGGTACTCAAGAGAGAGGTGGACGACGATACCGTCCTATTGCTGGAGTTGGCGAGAGCAAAGTTGTTGGAGTCATTGAAGGATTGGGACGCTACTCGGAGCTTAGGGATGTTGAGCTTTTGCGGTAGTCTTTCGTCGGACATGTGGTTGGTTTGTGTAGGTGGTGTGGTAGTGGTAGTAGTAGTAGCAGGCACCGCGCATGCCTGTTATGTTGCAAGCACTTTATACAGTCTTACGCCATTACTACACACATAAAGTGGTCTTTATTGGCTTTTGATTGTTTGATATGATGGTGTTAGTGAGGTTTTTACGAGAATGGTGAAATTGAAAAAAGGCTGTAGAGAAGACTAGGAGGTAATCTAGAGACTGAGAGATTATGAGACTGAGAGGTTATGAGACTGGGTGCTTGTAGGAGGTATGTGGTGAGGTATGTACTGGGAATAGAAACTGAGACGTATTATTTTGAAAACAGCTGTCCTGGATGTCCATAAAACTTAAGCTTTTTGCTTTGCTGTTCGTGTTTGATGAGGACGTGGTTTGTGGACTACGAGACGAGAAGACAAGTCACGTGACTCATTTGTAAGGCAAGCACGGCTCCCAGCTATAACTTTGGACTAATCGGCAGGATGTTCTTCAACAGACACTCTGTTAATAGTGTCATTTTCTCAAGAGATGGACCACTTCATGACATTTGACATGTCTTTAATGGCACGGCTGAGCATGTCTGTTTATGTCCACCCGAACCACCCAATCATCATGTTCATCATAAGCTATACTTAGCAATTGCCGATTAATAAGCTGCACGAATTTGTATAGCCACACCTCTAGTTGTAATTGTTAATCATCTGTTTGTGCAATACATTATCATCAGAATGTATATTCTCTCCTGCATATACCACTATCTGGATGTACACCTTACTGTACTATACTACTGCACTATACTACTTTACTGGATGTGCTTTACTACTACACTACTATATTCCAAGGAAGTAAGCACATATTCCCGCCTAAATTTTGGTTATGGTGCCGTCCTGAAAATACGGCATTATCCATATAGTAGGTTTGTAGCCCTGACGTCTGACTATGATACAGTGTTTTTCGAAACTGTTCAAACCCGCACAATAAAAAGATTCAAACCACACTGGCAAATTATACAAACCAATAATTTAGAGAGTCACACTTCAGTTACGTCAGTCCTAGCCCTTCACTGGTACTGTAATACTCCCAAATGTAGTCATCTATGGCAATCCTCTAGAATTAAGATTTCAGAATCTTGAATTCTAATGAAAGTTGGTGTGAACATTTGGTTTGAAAGATTGTGCGAAGGAGTACGAAACATTTTGCTGTGTTGGTTTGAATGGTTTTCAAAAACAGTGTATGTACTAGAAATTGGTATACTGGTCATTATGCACGTGGCGAGTGGGTTAGGTTGGTATTCAAATTATGAGCTACTCAAACGAGGTCTCGTGACTCTATGACACCATCTAGTGCTTGAAGGATCACCAGTGGTATCGCATAAAGGTACTATTTTGCATCGTATGGAAGTAGAAGATACTGTGGTCACCTATTGACAACTATTGGACCCTGAGTACTAGTCGGGTTACTAGTAATAGAGAAAGATACATATTGTGCCAGATACACCTCAGGTCTATTGAGGTATTATGAAGCCTCTCCGCCTGTTACTAACAATGACTATTCTACTCAGCCCTCTACTCGGGATTCCCTTCTCTTAAAAGTTATATAAGCAGCTCAGGTTTTCGCAAAAAAGGAATCATCGTCAAATGAACTTAGTCAACAGAGTGTCTGATGTAAATAGAATCTAACAGATTGTAGTCTATACCTCCATGAGTTGTGAACCATAGTGACTAATTACTGAGAATGGGAAATATTTTGATATAGCTGTTTTGGTGATTTAAGCTATCTGGTCTCTTTTAATTTTAGTGATTTTTCTGTATTGCATTTTGGATTTTGGTGGTTTTACATTGTGGTCACTACTTTCGAGTATAAAGGACCCAAAGGGTGCGAGGACGGCTGCAAAGTGTCGCCCACCGGCTCTACGGCACTGTCAACTGTAGAAATCAACACCATAACAACAAAAATGAAATCAGTGAAAAGAAAATAATTAAGACATTTTTAAGTAACGAATCCAATAATAACGAGATATACTACCAGTTATACTTTCTAGGAATGCCTGGCTAGTGTGACTCGGAGTGAGGTGCGCATAGCCAGGGCTCCAGCCCTAAGAGCCTGCACGCGCACGCGGACTGAGCACCGCACGCTTGAAAATTTCTCCCGCGACCTCTACCACGAAAAAAAATCTTAAAACAAGAAGCTAGATACTAGACAAAACACTAGACAAGATGGCTACTGAATTGACTGTTCAATCTGAGAGAGCTTTCCAAAAGGTATGTTTGCACCGTGCATGGCACATCATATACCGATACGTTTAAGTTGCTTGTCGATGTCTCATGAAGCCATCACGACCATCCATGTCCATTACCACCATAGGGATAGGTGCATGGCCAGAGCATGAACGACTAAAAAATATCATAGCATTATGGAATGCAATCCACTAGAACACCAAAACAGTTGGATTCTGATTAATACTTGAAATCACTTATTGGAATATATCATCAGACGAATGCATACTAACATCCAGCAACCACACATCTTCACCAACCCAAAGGCTAAGGCCCAAAAGAAGGCCAAGAGATGGGTCAAGGAAGTTGGTTTGGGATTCAAGACCCCAGCTACTGCCATCAACGGTTCTTACATTGACAAGAAGTGTCCTTTCGTCGGTGACGTCTCCATCAGAGGTAAGATCATGAGCGGTACTGTTGTCTCCACCAAGATGCACAGAACCATCATCATCAGAAGAGACTACCTCCACTACGTGCCAAAATACAACAGATACGAGAAGAGACACAAGAACGTTGCTGCCCACGTGTCCCCAGCCTTCCGTGTCCAAGAAGGTGACGTTGTCGTTGTTGGTCAATGTAGACCTTTGTCTAAGACCGTCAGATTCAACGTCCTTAAGGTGTCTGTGTCTGTCGCCAAGTCCAAGCAATTCGCCAAGTTCTAAAATCACAGGTTATATGTGTATTTAATATTACATCTGCAAGAGAGTCCATGTATCGTAGTTCGTGCCATAGAAGTAGTATATGATCATACGTTATCCATGTCTTACATTGCATTCTGTTTCTACGTCTACCCCTGAATGCTGCTCCTACAATCATTTTCCTGCAATGTTCTTCTGAGACATTCATTCTTGCCTAAGAGTTGGAAGGCACCTCGAGCCGCACCACCAGGATCTCCTTGCCTCCCCATTCCATCAACTTGGCAGCCAACTTGCCCTCATTATGCAAGGCCGTAAGCTCGTCGCACCCTCCGTTACTCACAGTGGCGTCGGACCCCACCAACACATTAGGCACCGTTTTTCTCTTCGTGACAAGCCCGATGTACTCCTGGAGCTCCTTCCCATGTTTGTGCTTATCCAACTCAATATATTGGGGCAGAGGCGTGATGGCATAGTTTTGCTGCAAGAGTTTCTTCAATTGCTTTGAAAATGGACACCACGACTTGGTGAAGATAGAGATCGGGGCCATCCTGCGGATCTCATGGAACTCCTTGGCCGGGTCAAACAGCTCATCCGTCAGCTTATTGGACAATGAGTCTGCAGCGTTATCATCACCCGCCTCGTTCTTCTCCTCCACCTCCTTGTTTTTGAAGATTTCCCTATTGATGGCCTCGTCCACGGAATCATTGATGTGAGAGTCTATTATTGTTTTTTCACTGGTAATGATCTCCAGACCGCCAGGGCTGCTATACTTGTGCTTGTTGAAAAAGAGAAACGTAACCAAGGTCATGGCCACCACGGTCAAGCCAATGAAACGTTTTTGCCGGCCGTTCATCATATTTTCCGGAAGTGTTGAAGATGACGGACGTCTGAAACTATATGAAGTTGAGTGTGGCACGCGAGATCAGTGTTTGACTGTGAACGCTTGTTGGATTGTCTGATTATAGTCTAATGACTTGGGTATATCAGATCCAGATAAATATGGGCGTTGCGTTTGTGTCCAGTGGAGGTAGCAGTGTCGATGTGGGGTGCGATGGAAAAAGAGCAGTGGTTAGGCTGGTGTGCCAGAATCTGGGCCAGACGTGGCCGCGTGCCTTAAATAGTGCGCTCGCTAAGCTTACTCGTTCCAGAATGGCATGGCCCCAAAATTAATAGGGTGCCGATCTATATATAGATGACGTGGGTGAGCTGAAGAATATAGGGCCCCAACGTTTTGGAAGTCATTTTACTTTTTCCTATTTGGGGAGTGCTATTAGCATGGCTGGCTGGAGTAATGTCCTCGCGTCACGTGTTTTGAAGGTATGACATCCCGGAACGATATTCAGGAACGACATCAATGACACAACCCGTGAATTTTCTAAAGAAAGTCTTGGTTATATTGAGAATCCTTGCTTTTATGTGTAAATACAGAACCATACATTTTGGAGGGTGTGTGGAATTTTGGGGCGTGGGGGACTATGTTGGTTCGTATTTTACCCCAGAAATCGACCCATTATATCAAATGCGCAACTGGGATTCCGCACCACAAGAACAAGCAGAAAGACAATTGGATACACTGATTAGATTCACCAATTGGATTTCAATGTAAAGACCAATCAAACATGGTAATTGGTGTCTGATTTATAGAGCATCTTTTTTTACAAAATAGAAAACTATAAATGTTATTGATGGTATTAATGGGTATTCAGTATGGAGTATAGTCGAGTAAAGTATGACTGGGGCTACAGAAGCCATGCAAAGCACCTATGAAATTATAGCAGTATTTAAGTTCCACTACCAAGACTATGTACCAAACCATATATAAGTATGTTTCTATCAATATATACAGTGTATGTAACTATAAGATTACTATTAGTAGATATCATACTCGTACTAGTGCACTGTATTCTGGTACTCCAGAGTGCAATTTATACTAATACTAGTGCAGTATATACCAGTACTTAGTGTGTCTACTAGTACTTAGTGTGTCTACCAGTACTATAGTGTGTCTATACTATGGTGCACTGTCTGAGTGCACGTAAAGTACACATGACTAATTTACTATAGTAACTCTTAGTACACTAGCGCGGTGGTTCGCTATACTGATTAATGGTGGGAGAGCTTGATGCATCTGTTCGTTACTGCGTGTATTGTCTTAAATCAATTTCTAACAATTATAATTTCTCTGCAGGTTGGGGTCTGCCGATGGTGGTGACATCGTCGTAGATCAAGGTGGTGACGAAGTCGGAGTACTTCTCTCCCAAGGCCTCAGGCTTGAAGTATTCCAAAGCTCTCTTGAACTTGTTGCCTGGCTTGGCCGACTTGGTCAATTTGTCAGCCTCCTCTTGCAAGAGAGAGGCGACGTAGGCCTTGGTGATTTTCTTACCGGTATCGGTTTGGGCACCGTGCGTGACCCATTGCCAAAGTTGCGATCTGGACACCTCGGCCGTGGCTGCGTCCTCCATCAAGTAGTTGATTGGCACACATCCAACGTTTCTCAACCATGCCTCGATGTACGACAACCCAATGATACAGTTGGCTCTGATACCCTGCTCGGTGATCTTGTGGTCTGGCACGTATGGGTTTAACAAATCGGTGGCCGTCACTGGTCTGTAAGGAACCTTTGGAGGAACGTTGATTTGGTTGGGGCCCTTCATGTGCTCATTGAACACCTTCAACACAATAGGAACCAAGGCTGGGTGGGCAACCCAACAAGAGTCGCAACCAGCTGTGACTTCCCTCAACTTGTCCTTTGCAACGTTCTCCATAGCAGCCTTGTTTCTGGCTTCATCCTCCTTGATAGGAATCTGCGCAGCCATTCCTCCCAAGGCGTGCACTTGTCTCTTGTGGCAAGTGTGCACCAAGAGCTTGACGTAAGATGCCATGAATGGGGTGCTCATGGTAACTTGCAGTCTGTCGGGTAAGACGTAGGCCCCGTGGTTTCTCAATGACTTGATATAGGAGAAGATGTAGTCCCATCTTCCACAGTTCAAGCCTCCAATGTGTTGTCTCAATTGGTAGATGATCTCGTCCATTTGGAAAGCTGCAGGCAAGGTCTCGATCAAAACCGATCCTCTGATGGTACCTCTAGGAATCTTGATGTAGTCCTGGGCATGACAGAAAATGTCGTTCCACAACTTGGCCTCCAAGTGGTGCTCCATCTTAGGCAAGTAGAAGTAAGGACCAAAACCTTGGGCCAAAGCTTCCTTTGCGTTGTTGTAGAAGTAAAGGGCAAAGTCAAAAATACCTCCCGAGACCGGCTCGCCATCCACCAACACGTGCTTCTCGTCCAAGTGCCAGCCTCTAGGTCTGACAATCAAGGTGGGAATGTGTCTGCCCTCTTCCAAGTTGAGCTTGTATTGCTTTCCGTTCGAGGAGAAGGACAAGTTTCTGCGCACAGCGTCGTACAAGTTGACCTGACCATCGACCAAGTTGCTCCAGGCGGGGGTCAACGAATCCTCAAAGTCGGCCATGTAGGTGGCAACGCCAGAGTTCAAAGCATTGATCACCATCTTTCTGTCCGTAGGACCGGTGATTTCAACTCTTCTGTCCTGCAATCCTGGAGCCAAAGGAGCACCAGTCCAAGAGGCATTCTCTCTGATGTCCTTAGTCTCTGGCAAGAAGTCGGGCAACACACCCTCGTCTCTCAACTTCTGTTGTTCTTTTCTGTTGGCCAACAACCTTTTTCTTTGGCCATTGAAGTTTCTGTGCAAAGTGGCAACCAATGCAAGAGCCTCGGGGTTAAAGATGTGTTTGGCATTGGAGGGCACGGCTCCCAAAACCTGAACTCCCTGTATCTTAGAGGCTGTGGTGGGGAAAGGGGACGACATGGTGGAATAAATTATCAAAGTGGTTCAGTTAGTGACTATGCAAAATAGCGGTACTAGCGAAACTCCTGAGGTTGAAAAAAAAAGTGAGAGAGACGAGTGAGGAGCGGCGGCCGGCTTTATATAGTGACACCCAAGGGTCGCATACCCCAGGTTTTGTATCCAGCGGATGTTGCAGCGATCGGAGTCAGAATGCGTGTGATGCCTGCAGCTCCGGCAGGGAGGTAACGGGCTTTCGCTATCGGAACCCATATCAGAGGCATTCTGTGGGGCGCGCGCCGGGCGGCGCTTTTTCCCCCGGCGCGGCGGAACTTTATCAACCTGTGATTTTGTCCAGATACCGGGGACTGCCGAGGGTACTTCCGAGATGGTCCACATGCAGGACAAACTAAGAGCTTATCAGGAAACTGTTGATACGCTGATGGGCAAAGTGCAATGTTTTGGGGGAGATTCGGGGAAGTCGGGTAGATGGGTATTACAGGCAGGGTGGCTAAGAACCGGCCGGGCCGGGAAGCAATGCAGGAAAGGAATCGGCGTTAGAATCATGCGAGTGGTCGGGCCGGCGGAGGCAGCCACGTGATCCGGCTCCAGCCTGGCGGATTCGGAGTCAACTATATACGTCATACAGGGAGACTTCACTGTACAGGGGAGATAAAAGGTCATTGTACATGGAAGATCATTGTACGAGGAGAGATCGTTGTACAGGGAAAAACCATTGTACAGGATGAATGGATTCCATTTTATAGGGGTTCATTGTATAAGAAAAAAAGAGCTTGTTGTGGATAGGCCATTGCATGTACGTACCATGACTTCACAAGACGAACTCGGCATAGGATCTACTCCTTGGCCCACTTAATACCCTCTTGGGCAGGAGTCAACGTTCCCTTCATGGATGGGACATAGTTAATTCTGTGGTAGGAGTTGAGGTTCTTTCTCAACACGAATTGGTAACAGGTGGCACCAGATTGTCTGGAGGTGATGGTAGAAGAAGCCAAGAAGTACTCCCAGATTCTGAACCATTTAATTCCGTACTTGTTGACCACGTTGTCCTTGTTGCCCATCCAGTTTCTGTACCATCTCCACAAGGTAGCGGAGTAAGAAACACCGATGTTGTCGATGGTGACGATCTCAAATCCGGCAGATTCCAAAGCGGACACCACGAAGGCCAAAGGAGTAGAAGCATCTGCACCAGGGAAAATGTACTTGTTCATGAACAAACCCCAGTTCAAGTCCTCGTATTGCCAGGTCTTTCTCAAACCGGCGTACTGCAAAAAGAACAAACCATCGTCCTCCAAGGCCTCGTAAACCTGATCTAAAAAGGCACCGAATCTTCTAATTCCAACGTGTTCAGCCATCTCGAGACACGTGATCTTGTCGTACTTGCCATTTGGCTTGTCCGATTTAGGCGAGTCTCTGTAGTCGCAACACACAATCTTGGATTGGTCGGAGGTGACACCATACTTGGACATCAATTCCGTACCCCACTTGGTCTGGTTTCTACCCAAAGTCACACCGGTGACCTTGGCTCCGAATTGAGAAGAACTGAAGGCAGCCCAGGTACCCCAGCCACAGCCCAAGTCCAAAACGTGTTCGCCTTCCTTCAATTGGATCTTGGAAGCAACAATGTTCAACTTGTTGTCTTGCAACTCCTCCAAGGTCTCTTCCTTGGTGATGTCGCTGATGACACCGGAAGTGTAGATCATACGAGGGCCCAAGAACCAGGTGTAGAAGTCGTCTCCACGGTCGTAGTGGTCTCTGACCTGCTCCTCATCCTGGGACTTAGAGTGCATGATAACCTCAGGAATCATACCAAACAAAAAGAAACGGAAAAGCGAAAGCGTGAATCTAAAGGTGCACCAGTCATGTCTGTATTCCAACACGTCCAAACAGTCACCCTTGAAAGAAACCTTGTTGTCAAAGTACAACTCGTGGAAGGTCTCCATGGGGATCTTGGAGCCCTGGCCATTGTTGCTAGTCTCATACTTGGCCTTCAATTCCGGAGTGTGGAACTCCAAGTAGTGCGACACTGGTCTCCCAGGCAACTTGACCTTCTCGTTCAAGCGAGGCGAGAACGACGACAAGACAGTCCAGTAGGCCATCAAGATAGGAATGGCAAACAAAAGCGCCAAGAACAACCAGGTCTTGAAGCCCAAGCCCAACTTGCGGGTGACAAAGTAGGGGATAAGCACCAAGAAGCCGCCCAACGCGAGGTTGGAGAAGTGCTTACTTCCCGGACCATCGGCAGGCAAGGGGGCATTTGCGATGGTGGGCGAGTCGGTGGTGAGGATGCCACACTCATCGGATGCCGCAGGCTGTACAGGAGCCTTGGGGGTCTTGATGAATTCAACGTTATCCAACATGACGGTGCTGTAGTAGAGAGGAAGGTACGGTGGAAAAAATATATGGCCATGGGCGAGCGCGAGCGTACTGCACACGCGCACCCTCTTGCCGTGTTTAAAGCACCAAGGCTGCCGGTGTTTTTAGGGCCCTGTCTACGCGGCCACTCCGAGCTCAGTGTACAGTGTTTTTGAAAACTATTCAAACCAGTGCGACAGAATGTTTCAAACTGGCCCGACAAAATGTTTCGAACCAAGAAGATAAAATGATTCAAACCAGTGCGACAAAACGATTCGAACCAATAATTTAAAAGTTTCGAACCCTCTCCAGTTCTGTTCTGTTCGTTTTAGCCTTGATTATTGTAAGACTCCCAAATGTACAGTGTTTTTCAAAACAATTCAAACCCGCACGATAAAAAGATTCAAACCACACTAGCAATATTAAAGAAACCAATAATTCAAAAAGTTACTGTTTTGAATATTAAATTAAGACTTCACATAAACCGCTTATTTCAAGTCCTTGATCCTTAGCATTTTTTTAATTATAAGTACAAAACTTTTTGACTTATCAGTTTGTTTAATTTTGCTAGTATGGTTTGAACATTTTGCTGCGCTCATTTGAATAGTTATGAAAAACACTGTACTAAACTAAATACTAGATACTACACTAAATACTAGATACTACACTACATACTAGATACTACACTACATACTAGATACAGTGTTTTTCAAAACAATTCAAACCCGCACGATAAAAAGATTCAAACCACACTAGCAATATTAAAGAAACCAATAATTCAAAAAGTTACTGTTTTGAATATTAAATTAAGACTTCACATAAACCGCTTATTTCAAGTCCTTGATCCTTAGCATTTTTTTAATTAATAAGTACAAAACTTTTTGACTTATCAGTTTGTTTAATTTTGCTAGTATGGTTTGAACATTTTGCTGCGCTCATTTGAATAGTTATGAAAAACACTGTAGTCATCTATGGCAATCCTCTAGATTCAAGATTTAAGAATATCGAATTTTATTAAAGTTGGTGTAAAACATTACGCCATGGTTTGAAAGACTGTGAGGGGTACGAATTTTTTTTAATCATTGGATTGTTTAATTTTGCTGCGTTAGTTTGATAAAAAGATTCAAACCACACTAGCAAATTCTACAAACCAATAATTTATAGAGTTTCGTACCCCTTTCACTCCATTCCGTCCGTTTAGACCCTTGATGAAAATTGCGAGACTCCTAAATTTATTACATATAAGACAATCCTCCAGATTCAACGTTTCAGAATATTGAATTTCGATTAAAGTGGTATTTAACACTACCATTTGGTTTGAAAGACTACGAAGGAGTACGAAACATTTTGCGGCGCTGGTTTGAATAGTTTTGAAAAGCACTGTACGGTGCGACATGCACTCCGAGACCCTCCACAGTATTACTACTAGTAGCAATTCCTGCTGATCTAGTGGTAAGTACTTCGTTGTATTAGAGAACTATAGTGGACAGAGTCTTTTTTTACTGAATTTTTATTGATTCAAGAATTACTCTCTACAGACTTCATACTTAGTACTTGGTACTTACTAATTACTTACTAACTAATCACTACTGCTCACAGACTAACTCACAAACACATGGCAACTGGTGCTCAACTGAATGTATTTGACAAGCTGTAGACTACTTGCAGAATGTGACTACTACATTGAAGTGAGTAAATGTATAGGGTATGTATTAGTATGTAAGGATCTGTATTGGCATGTATGGAAATGTAGATATAGATATGAACCACAAGGAGAAATACTTGTAAAGGGGACATGCAAAGGAGCCTTGGGACATGATTCGGCATATGGAGACGAACTTCTTGGCAATGTGGAGGATGCAAGAATGGAGTACCATCTGTGATATCTGTAATCCGTTATAGCTTTCCATTAAATCATATGTTGGGATGTCATGGAGAGTATGGTTGGTCACTGAAGAATTGACCCATTCTTAAATGGACAACAGAGATCCTTTAACTTGAAGAATCAACCTATTGAGCCACATAGTCGGTGGATACTGTAGAAGAATGACTAATATGAACAAAAGAATCCGAGGTCTGAATTCCAATGATTATGATTATCAGTGGTACTGCAATTAGAAATCCCTACAGCCATATTTCCATACAGCCATACAACCACTCGACCAGACAAAAGATACCAATCAGTACAAACCTCATAATCTTGGGTAGGGAAAAGGGAGAGTAAAGTACTGTAGGTTCAACTATGAGTACATGTACCTCTAGAGTTCTGTAGCAATTGTCTACCTTCTTATGGATTATTCATTTTAGGGAAACATTTATTAGCAATGTCAGTACTATTAGTATCAGTAGTATTGGTACCAGTAATATGTATCATGACTGACATTACGTCATAATATCTATCTAAGGAACAATGGCACCTCTTACAATCACTGAAATATATCTGGTATATCAAGTTCTAGCGTAGTATACTAAAGTAGTAGCGCATTATGAAATGGTGGATAGTGCAATTTAGATCGAGAAGCTTACCAGTTCCTTCACCTCTATCTCCTATGTATACTGCTGTCCACTAGCTACTGACACTGCTACTGACTCTAATTTATCCAGCCACTACGTTAATACCGTCTCTATATATTTCTATCTAGTATCATTATACTACGGCGTAAACCACTCTTAATTCACACTACCTTTTTACTCTATCCACTAGTCTACACAGCACTAGCTGGAAGTGATCATGAGTAAAGCAAGCACTAGTAACGAGTATTGACTGTAAATGTATAAAGAAGTATCATTAGCTAAGTGATTTATTTGAAATCACAGTTAGACGTTAGTTCAAAAAAAAATCTGAAGGAGTATCCATGATTACAGCTTCACCATCACACATATCGCTCAACAGCTTTATGGCCTCATGTCGGTTTCTCAAACATAAAGATCTTTTTAGCCAGTATCGTCTCACCCTATCTACCACTAATATCTTTTACCATACATCCACTATATATCGCCTGAAAGAATATATCATTGCCTTTTTAGATCCACTATAGACTGGGCTCTACACATAGAGGTATTAGGAAGTCTATGTCGTCCAATTCTAACAATGGCCATTGAAAAACGCCGTGTCACAGTCACTTGTACAAAGTACAATAATGGCCTATTCGGATATTCTAGAAAATTCACCATTATCTCTGATGGATAGTTTTTCTATGCCACATTTCTCTTCGAAATTAGATAAGCCACTCTGGTTTCTCTTCTTGAGGAGCCATTCATGAATATAGTAACAACGATTAGGTATTAAAGTACTAACAAGAATCTAACATGCCCCATATACTATTCTTCCCACTACAACTATAAGTAGCACCAACAATTAAGTAGTAATAGTGTACTGATTGTGAAGTTAAGTATATATTTTCACCACTCTAAGACCAGACTCTTTGGAAAAAGTACCACCGAGGGTATTTAAACCTAGGTTAGGCTCAGAGGTAAACAGTCACATAGAGGCATTTAGTAGATTTCTCAATAGAATTATTGAAGAATGAAAATATACGATATCCAACTCCATATACACTCAATTACCCTGAATCATTGAAAACAAAAAACAAAAAACAAAAAACAAAAAACAAAAACAAAAAGATAGCTTATAGTATGCAGTAGTGTGTAGTGTAGTAGTAGAGTTGTTACCCCCAGTACTCTGTTTACTATGCTCATTCGCCAAAGATCTTCTAGAAGAAGGAATCGGGATACGTAGAGGGCGAATTGGGCTACTTAGGTAGTTGACAGAGGTATCTTTGTCTAGTCGTACTAAGTGCTTGCAGGAAGATTCCACATTCATCCTGGTATCTTGGGCCTATCACAATTCCTCAGGGCGTCTCGTACAAAAAAATAAAGGAACGGCGTTATGGAATAGCCATTGTTAGGATTACACAGGGTAGGCTCGAGATATCTCTTTGAGTGCATCCAACATAGTGTAGTGTATTATCTATATTATGTTCTATAAACACGTTTGGGTATTGAAAATTGTATTCGTTGACGATTATTTTTTCAAGAGAAGAATGTGAGCGGCTAATATAGCCGTGAAGAGAAAACGTGGCATCAAAAAATTCTTCATCAGAACAATGGAGAAGATGTTTCCAGAATATTCCTAAAGGCAGCATAATATTTCGTACAATAACGGCGAAAGATACCTTTTTTAAAGGACCATTGTTAGACTACCCCTGCTTATAGTGGATCTAACGGTGTATAGTGTATATAGTAGTAGTTATCTTAGTCTAGCCTAGTAGCCTATTAGTTTAGTAGTATAGTGCATAAGTTGGTACATTAGTAGTAGCCTAATAAGAAGAGTCTAATAGAAATAGTTTAATAGGGGTCTACCTCTACAATTACACTAGATTCCACTTCACTATCAATGCATAATTAAACTACTAGAAACTTAGAGTGATCTCTGGAGAATACCGATAAGGCGAGAGCTAGAGAAATCATAACACATCATAAAAACGGCAGTAAAAAAATCTTGTTTTTGAAACCAGACTGAGAATAAATAGAGTTTCCAAAATCATCATTCATAATAAATTGTCGTATCTACTTATTGACTCCACTCTAGTGCACCACTTGCACCCAAGTCACGTGTACTACTGATCTGCTCAGTCCTATGGGTTTCTACCAGGCACCTTCAACCCGGCCAAATTTCCAAAAAACAAAAAACAAAAAAATAGACATAATGAAAGGAGTTAAATGAATACTCTGAAAAAACCAAAAAAACCAAAACTCCAGGAATGGTTCCAGAAAATGTCCTAGTGTGGGTCCCCATCAGTGTGGAGCTGGGCAGGTACTACGCGCGGCCGCGCACTAAATCCAATCTTCAGTCCTCGAGATACTCACCCAGTGCTACTGATACACACACAGCCTCGATTATGTCTATGCCAGGCAACAGCTTTATTCTTATCGACTCGGACCTGGAGCTGGAGACGCCTGCAGCCAAAAAACCCCGGCTTGCACAGCCGCCCCGCCAAAACGCAAAGGTCCCCATGGCTCTGTTCACCAAACCTTTTATGCAAGCTAGTGACGAGGAATCGTCCAGCTCTGGCTCCGAGGACTCAGAGCACAGTGAAGATGCTCCCCTTGATGCCGAGAGTATCAAGACGGCTGAACCTTCCCGAAGCGGCCTGGTCTCAGGGCTTTCTGATTCGCTGTCTGCACTTAGTGTGGATTCCTCAGACTTGGAGGAGGTTCTGATGCAACCACGTAAGACGTCAGATGGAAATACGCCCGCTAAGAACCTATCGCTCACCCACCTGAACTCAACCATCTACGAGACCCGCAAGTTCTTGAAGGAGGAGGGCCCCATGGCCTTCCTACAGACGTACTTACCCGCCACGGCGTCCAGCGACGATATACACAACTTGATCTCGAAGTTGGGCTTTCTGCCGAAAAACCTTCCTCCCGTGGCCGAAGGCGAGAACTTGCTACAGTTGATAAAGCTTCTAAATATGGCCATACAAAAGGTGCGGAAGTTGCGGCCTCGCCTCGAGAACTTCCACTCCTTGGACCATGTGCTCCAGAGTTTGAAATCCTGCAACAAGATCTTGGTCATCACCGGCGCAGGAATCTCCACCAGTCTCGGTATTCCGGATTTCAGATCTTCCCAGGGTATTTACTCTCAGTTATCGAACTTGGGCCTCACGGACCCCCAGGAGGTGTTTGACTTGGAGATCTTCCACTCGCAGCCCTCCATTTTCTACTCCATTGCCCACATGATATTGCCCCCAGACAATGTGTATGCTCCCTTGCACAAGTTCATCAAGCTTCTTCAAGATAAGGGGAAGCTCTTGAGAAACTATTCGCAAAACATCGATAATTTAGAAGCTAATGCGGGCATCGATAAGGAAAAGTTAATTCAGTGCCATGGGTCTTTTGGCCAGGCCAGATGTGTGACTTGCGGCTATGAGGTGGCGGGAGAGAAGATATACCCAGCTATACGCAACAAGGAGATTGCTTACTGCCCCAAGTGTGCACCCAAGAGGAAGAAGCTTCTCAAAAAAGAATCTGTGTACGTCCAAGAGAGCTACGGGGTCATGAAACCGAACATTACTTTTTTCGGTGAGTCGTTGCCGGCCAGATTCCATCAGGTCATTAACCAAGACCTTCGCGACTGTGACTTGATCATCAGCATCGGCACATCGTTGAAGGTGGCCCCCGTGGGAGATATAGTGCATTTGGTAGATCAATCTGTGCCTCAAATTTTAATTAACCGGGACCCTCTTCAAAGCTGCAACTTCGACGTCAGTTTCCTCGGCCACTGTGACGATGCGGTGAGTTACCTTTGCGCAGCGCTAGGCGAAAAGTGGAATATTGATCACTCCGACTATCTGCTGCTCATTGGACAAAACCACGATAATCTCGAGCTTGAAAAGGCAGTCGAAAGAGGCATCTACAAGGTCAAAAATAGGGACCGGGAAATCAAGGCGGCTAAGCAAAAACCCATGGCCTTACCGGAACCTGATTTCGTTCTCTTGGAACCATCCATCGACTAGGTCACGTGTTGAAGAGCTGCGATGATCCACTTTACCAAGGACGAGACAAATTACGAATGGGAATGACGTGATCAATGTGCAAGACAAATGGACTAATCAAAAAATCAACAAATGAAATGAGAAATGGAGAACCAAGAGTCATGGATATTTGTATATTGGATTATGTGGATTGTGGGATCATGGAATTATAGTGGACTCGTCGCACTGCTCCATACACACCCAGAGCCATGATGTCGCACTGAAAAATAACGTGCGACCGTGCCTACATCTACAATGAATACCTTCAGACCAAGGACCCTACTAACAGTAGGACAGCGGTGGAAGCTTCCTGCTTCGTCTTTATGTTTGAAAGGGGCATATTTTAATGTTCTCGGACCGAGAGTTCCCCAAGTCTGCCGTTTGAGCTCCACCAAAAACGACATTTTCAAGCTAGATATCGAGTTGCCTGGGGATGACTTTAAGCCTCGCTCCGGTGTGGTGCCCAAAGAAGATCAAGAGGATTTTGATAAAGATCGAGAACAGCGTTTGCAAGATATAAATTCTCTCTTTGATGATCTTGCGAATGAGGGTAGAGACAGCAGACACGGTGGTGCTGAGGTGGATGCAGACAACGACAACCGGTTCCTGGAGCTCGACACGCTTCTTGATGAGATTTCGCAGCACTCAGAGCTCAAGACACTCGACCAGGAATTTGACACCACCTCCAAGGTGTTTTCTCCAGATACTGAAAGCCCCAGGTCTGTAATCGAGTCGGAGAATGAGCTTTTCCGCAAAATCTTCGAGACGTACTCGAAGACACAAGAAAGCGAGGTCAAGGTGGACCGGCTCCAAAAGCAGGTGCTCATTAATCTACAAGAGTCATTCGCTAAACAACCAGAAGCCAAAGCTGGGGCCGTGGCCACGGAACAAGCAAAACCAAAAATGCACAAAAAGGAGTTGCACAGTTTGGAGAAATTACCCCAGAAAGATGCGGAGACTTTGGACAAACAGTCACTTGATAGTGTTTCGCAGACCATCCAATACTTGAATGACATCACAAGCAAAAAGGAGTTGCTTTTGTTTGCTAAGGACTTCTTCACGCGGTTCAACAGCCAGATGCTTCACCAGCCCGATTTCTTTCTTCACAAACTCAAGGGCGAAACCGTACCGGAATACTTGCAAAGACACGAACAGTTCTGCACTGAAATCAAGGAATTGAACTCGCAGAACCCTGAGAAACCGGTGTTGAATGCATTCACCATGCCATTGATCTTCAACCATATGCTTGAGATCACGTGCTACCGGTTCTACGACGGGTCGTTGGCATTGAGTTTGTTCAACATGACCAAGAAGGACTTGAACCTCTACTCGATAATCTGCAATCAGCGCACGTACAACGAGGTGATCAAAATTCTTTGGGTGTTCTACGGCAAGTCTTCGTTGTGTGAGATTGAGTTGATTTTGGTGGAGATGATGAACAATGGTTTTGAGGGCGACTGGATCACTTTTTCCTCCTTAAAGGAGATCCTCATTCTTCACCACAAGATGCGGATTGGTGATTCCATCTACAACCCAGGCGGATCGCCCATCTGGTCCAGGGAGGACGAGAAGCGGGCAAAGAATATTGAGGAGAAGCTCCGCAAGTTGGGCAAAATATTGAGTCGCAAACGGTTAAGAGAGCTTGCCCACTGAGTTTACGGTACCAAGTCGTGGCCAAGTCGTGACCAACTTCCCAAGGGCACTGTGTCTATTCAAGACCAATTTCCTGAGAGTCCCCAATGAACCTAATGAACTGACTGTTATCATCTGCCATCCATAGGTGAATGATAAGTGTATTATAGACAGACCACACCAGCCTTTGTGTGCATACAGTAATTGAAGCATACAGTAATCGAAACATACAGTATTGAACTAAATCTGTATCAATATATGTATCAGGCTAATTATTGTTCAGTATCTTCTTGTGTAGAGATAGCCGAGGTACGGGTGCACCAGCAGCTTTATAGCCAACACGCACTCCGCACATCAAGCACACACACACACTTCTCCTACCCGTGGCCATGGATTTCAAGAGCCCTTACGAGGTCTTCGAGAGGTACGATTTCGCCAAGGGCACGTATGAATCCTCCAGATTATCGCACACGCTGAACAGCAACTCGTCCAATGCCTCACAGCCCATTCCCACCATTAGTGTGGGCTCCGGCGTGGATGCAGGCAGCCCGGTTAACCTGGAGCTCATGGGCAAATCGTCGGATATCAAAAAACAGCTTAGCCAGTCGTTCCATATCAATGGCGGCGTGTCGTCTGGCGGTGTGACCAAACCACATTCCAGACGGAATTCCGCTTACCATATCAAGAGTGAGAATGACAACGAGGACGACAGCTCCAAAGGGGACCAGGGCAACGAACGCAAACGTAGGGATAATATTAATGACAAGATCCAGGAATTGCTTACGCTTATCCCTGCCTCGTACTTCCAGGAGCAGGAGGGGGCCGGAGGGTCAGCTGGAGGAGGAGGAGGCGGCGGCGGCGGCGGCGGCGGCGGCGGAGGAACTGCATATGATGATGTTCTGAATAAAGCTGCAGGCACCAAGGATGGGAAACCAAACAAGGGCCAGATCTTGACGCAGGCCGTGGAGTATATCCAGCACTTGCAGAACCTCATTGACGAGAATAACAAGAAAGAGGTGGAGTTGTACTTGCGCATGAAGACGTTACAGCTCAAGAAGGAAGGCAAGGAGAACGTGCCCATTTCTGTGGGTGCTACGAGTGCCGAGGTTGCTTTGGGAGAGATTGGCGTTGGTCCCCATTCAGAGAAATACTTTAAGGATGTGCTTCTAGATAGCCACGCGGGCGAAGAATGAGATAGCTGGGATTGATGTGGTTGGTATAAGGAGAGGGTCAACGTCTTGTGGGACAAGATCTGGGCCCAGGGAAGAATCTGAAAAAAAAAAAAAGATTCATGGTTGTTTGAGTTATTCGCATTAATGTCATTATGTCGTATCATCTATTTTTTGGTCCTGCCCACCCGTTCCCTCTCGTCTGCGTACTCTTCGAGCATGTAAGCAGGCAAGTATGGGTGTCCAGAGCTGGAGTTGGTTTTCAAAAACTCATTGGGCAAAGTGGAGTCTACTCCTCCCAACGACGTGTACCCCTGGTCATACAACGTACAGTAGTCCAAGTTGCAGGCCATGATGAAGTCCCAGACGTCACAATAGTGCCAGTGCAAAATAGGGTGGATGCGGATAAACTTGGGCCAGTTGTGGTCGGTCTCCTGCTCATACTCTAACAGGCTGCCGTACGGATCAGCATATCTTATGCCCACAACAATAGCCTTGATTTTAGGGTTGATGGAGGTCAAGTAGTGCTCGAAGCCATCTTTCATCCGCGACTTGATTGTGATCAAATTCAAGCCGTATTTTCGAGTCGACGTCTCGATAAACTCTGATAATGCCGGGAAAGGAAGCTCGGAATTGATATAGATGGAGTCCAATGAGTAGTCGGCACGTGACGCGGCCCCACTGGCTTCCATCTTGGTGTATATGGCCGACATGAGCAACATGAGCATCACAAGGCAATCCTTGCCTCCGTTATAGGAAACTGCCACCTCGCTGAGGTCGTGCAGCTCCAAGCTATGGTGGAGCACCTCTAGCGACTTGCGGACCTTTTCCTTGACGATTTGTCTACGCTGGGCCCGAGGAACGTACCTCGGATTCAAGCGGTCGAGGTGCTCTTGTGGCAAGGTGTCGGAGAGAAAGGCATTGACAAGCACGTGTGCTTTTCTGCACTGATCTAGAATGGGCGAGGGTCCAGGTTGTGTAGAGGCCATGGGGAAAAATGAAGGAGTGGCGAGTTGCTTAGGTGAAGATGAAATCCACCTGTCACTATGGCGGCCGCATGTGTTGCTGTGTGCCGGACCTCGGGGATGCACGGCCCCGCGCGTGGGTGGACTTCGCAGCCATGCTGGACAATCTTCCCAGTGCTCAGTGCAAGTACTTAACCATAGTCCCAGATTAGCTTTGGCCACATGTCATATTGATGTAGTGTAATTTCTTAGTGCATTTGTATAGTGTATTATTGCACCGTATGATTGTCCTGCATCTATTCTATTATATGGATATCTTTACTATGCAGTGTAGAGGAGGGTTGCCCAATGGCCTCTAACTGGCTTAGTAATCTGAAGTCCATGCACTGACCTGGACTATCCGCTGCCCAACACTGGACGAACACCAGCTGAGATAATGTAATTGTGATTAATTCTGATACGTTCAGAAAGTAGCGGCCTTAGATTCCAGAATCAATTGCAAATTTCAAATTGCAAATTGCAGATTCCAACTCCAACTCCAACTCCAACTCCAACTCCAAATCCAAATCCAAATTAGGTGTAGATCCAATTAATGAAATTCCAAATCTGGTGTAGGTATTTGGTGTTGTAGTTTATTGAAATATCGAACCTCAGTAATAGGTGTTCACCAAATACTCATCCCTCCAACTAATACTGCGAAATAGAGTCAATGTCACTAGATCCCACTGCGACAAGTAATAGTGAATGCGACTTCTAAAGCTCACCGCGACTGGCTAGGGCCACTAGATTCAGAACCCACCGCGAGTCGCAGTCCAACTGGTGTGGCTATCGCAGAAACAAGAACTGGATAAAGTACTCCTTGGAGTCGCGGTCCCAGAACCACCAGTAATTATCGCTCATTTCGCTGGTCCGTGGCTTCTCCACCTGTAATGCCTTGGGCATGGCTATGGCTATGTTATCGTAGGGCTCTGCAGAGATCACCAAGTACTGCCACACACTAGCGTCCACGTCTTCGTCCTCATGCGCTTGCTTGTTCTTTTGTAGGAACGTCTGGCACATACTCTGGTTCTTGGAGGACATTTCAAAGTGTGATAGGAAGCGGAAACTGGGCTCATCCGTAACGATCCGGGGAAGCTGTACTTGCACCAAGACTCCCGTCCGTAGCGTGTGTTCGTCTCTGATCTTGGTCACCTGGTACACCGGCTTGCCGATTTTCTTCCAGTGTCTTGTCTCCACAGCATTAACAGAGATGCCCTTGGGTTGCAGCTTGGAGTCCGAATGCTTTTCCTCCAAGATCCGCCGCCGCTGGAGGTTCATCGAATGCTTGCGCCCGCCAAGATGGGAAATGTACGATGCTTCATTGGTATGGGTGGTGAGGCAGAGCCTACACTCTAGTAAGCCGAGGTGGTTCTTGAAGACATAGGGGTCGTTGTCGATGTCCAAGACATGGCTGGTCAAGAGCTCCTTGATGCGCCGCTTGGTCTGCACATTGCTCTGGAACTTGTCTGCCACGGCACCTGCGCCTTTCTTGGAGTTGACTCGGTCCGAGTAGTCCATGCTGGGGAAGAGAGCAGATGTAATGACATGTGCGCGCTGCGCAGGCCGTGCTTATAGAGGAGGTAGTGGAGATAACGTGTGTCTGGTTATGAGTTTAAAGCCATAAACACTAAATCATTTAGTGACTTATTAAAACATCACATTTTATTCTCTTTTTTTTATGGCATAATTTTCTGATTTCTTGCCACTTTTTCTTGCACCTTTTCATATGCCTTTTTCAGATGCTTTTTCATATGCCTTTTTTACGAATGGACTTACCGTGGTTATGAACACCGGCCCCATTGATGCACTAGGGCTTCTACATATCAATGACAGAACCTCACCGATACCATAGTAAACAGGTATAATTAAGACTGTTTCCGAAACCAATGTTCCGTCTCTCCATTATTCACCTAAATTTCTCCTTCATTATTCCCTTTTCTCATTATCTATTTCACGCTTGCTATTTGTCATGATCTACACGTCTCACTTATACTTACTCTCATGGCAGTCCATGTCCACCTTCAAATACTACACAATGCCACTCTACCTAAAACGTACCCGATAACCCAATTCCAGTAGTTCACAAGCCACAAAAACACTAAACTTTTTTCTTATAACTTCTATACTTATATATATTTATAATACCCTAAACAGCTCATTGCTGGTGTGCGGTGCAGTTCGCGGAATGTACGGGCCCACACGTCCCCAGCCCCATTTAGGAAAAGTTCCCGGACGCCTCACCGCTCTACTCTCCCAGCACCATAGACCTTCGGCTCCCCGCCTCTATCTCCCTTTGGCCAACCCACCATGGAGTCTCCCCAGTTTGCAGGTGACACGACCGCCAACTCCATATCCAAACAACTATATGGCACGCACATCAACAAGACGCCGTCCAAGTCGTTCTTTTTCGACAGACTAGCCTCGCCCCGCGTCTCGTCCAGCGTGTACTCGGGCCAGAAATTCATCCAGATTTCCTTTGAGTATGGGCTTGACCAATCGCCCGATTCCATGCCGCTGGTGTTGCGCCGTGTCCAGGACTCGTATGTCAATGTGTCCCAGATGCTCCATCTCTTGGTGCTTCTAGACATCTATACGGAAGAGCAGGCGTCTGCATACTTGCGCAACGAGATTCTCTCCAGCCTGCAGTATAACCAGGCCCCGGCTCCTCTTTACAATGACTTTTCCAACCATGAAGTACCGCAGATAAGGGGCCTCTGGATTCCCTACGATAAGGCCGTGTCCATCGCTATCCGCTTGGACGTGTACAAGTTGATCAAGAGCTTGTTTTTGGTGGATGTTCATGACTACGATAAACTTCCCAAATTCTATCTGTCGTCGCTGAAAAAGTCTCCCAAACGGGTGTCGATTGCGGAGTCCGACCATGAAGATTCTCCCTCCAAAAGACGGAAGATCTCGAGCCCCACTCTTTCTTTGGATGACCTCGTGAATACGAATTATCCTTACGCGTTGCCGCCTTTGACTTTCGACGAGAAAGACCGGGCTTTTGTGCTGGAGGCAAAACTCAAATTCAGTGACATTTTCAAGTCCGACAGCAAGGACTTGCTTTCGCAAGATGAGATTAAAAGCCGTTTTTCTTTGCTCTTGAATTCTAGGCTGCCTTCGGATTTGGATGTTTCATTGGACTCGTTGGGAAAGACTGCATTGCATTATGCTTCTACGTTGGCTTCTACCAACCTTGTCAGTAGCTTCGTTAAGCTTCAGATATGCAGTCCCATCCGGGGTGATAACAAAGGTGAAACGCCGCTTATTGCTACCATTCAGGTCACGAATGCAATGGAGAAAGGTAACTTTTCCGAGTTGCTTGGCCATTGGCTTTATCCTACATTGTGGCTATTTGACAATCAACACCAATCGTTTTTGCACCATTTGGTTATTCTGGCAATCAAAAATGGAAAGAGCTCCAAATTTTATTTCGGAAAAATTATCGAGTGGATTATCACCAACCCCGATAAGGAGAAGAACCTACACAAGTTGTGTCACACTTTGGTCAACTCACAGGAGGCTCAGACGGGCAATACTGCTCTTCATTTAGCCGGTGAGAATGAGTTAAGTTGGTTTGTGTTCTTGTTATTGGAATTGAAAGCAGATGTTAATTTGCCCAACAGCTTGGGTGTGAAGCCTACGGACTTCAAAAGCGTCAATCACGTCATTGAATTGAGAAAGAGCTACAATAGCAACCCATACTCGTTCACATCGGTCAAGCACTTGCTTGAGAATTTGACAGGAGCCTCCGAGCACGACGAGTACCTTTTTCTGCTTGTTCATACGGGAATGGAGGCACTCGAGAAGGCCGAACAACATGAAGAGGTGGGCGAGTTGGAGACATTGGAAGACATTGAGCCAATAAAGCGGGAGGAAAGTCCCACCAGTGAGGTGGCTAGTTCGTCACTTCTCTCCAACAAAATCTTTAAGTCTATCCAAGACTTGCTAACAAACACCAACGACGAGTACAAGCGAATTATCCACGCGAAAAAGGTGGAGATCAACAACTTGAACAAGGAGCTTCGGGAAGCCACCGTGACTACAGCAAACAACAGATTCATTGCCAGAAATATCACCAGCAAGATATCGCAGGTCGACACGATGAAGTTGCAGATGACCAACATTAATGATAAGTTGCAGATGCTCAAGAAGAGCAGCACGGACGAGGAGCTAAGCAACGGCCAACTAGAAGGAGGCGAAGAGGATGTTGGCAAGTTCGACGCAGATGAGCCATTTATAATAGAGGCGATTTATCAGAAGCTTGCCAACAACGAGCCAGTCAATTCTACAGCGGAAATCGTGGCCACGCTACCGCCGCTGGAAGTCTTGGCTGCCAGGATCCAAGCATACCATGAGGTCAACGACTCGCTTCAGACGGAACTCGATAACCTCAATGATTACCGTATGCTCACGGCCAAATTCAAGAAGGTGGTGAGTTACTGTACCGGGGTGGACGTCAATGAGGTTGACGAGCTTCTAGATGGATTACTTGAAGCAGTTGAAGGACAGCAGTAAGAGAAGGACAATGATAATAAGGACAACAAGGACAATGAAAGTAAAAGAGATAGTAAGATAGTTGATAGTGACTGGTAAAATAGTGATGAGATAGTACTGATAAAGGATTAAGTATTAAAAATTCATAATAAAGGCAAGCTTAGACTAGACCCTCATATGTGTTCAAAGAATTGATAAGCGATGGGTCCTGCTTGACAAGATGCTTCATATCGTTAATATCCAAGAACTCCGAGTCCTTATCCTTGTCAGCAAGCAAAAAGAGCTTTTCGGCACGAGCCTGCGGGGTCTTCTCGTCCTCTGGTAAGGCCACCATAGGCCCCACCATCTTGTAGATGGCCGAGATCACCGCCAACATATCCTTATAGTAGATCTTACCGTCACGGTCGAAGTCGTATAAGCGGAAACTAAAGTCCAATTTCTGCAGGAGGTCGCCCCTGGCCGTCAACGACAATGCTATTATGAATTCCTTGAAATCGATGTATTTGGAGTTGTCTGTGTCAAACGTGGAGAACAAGTAGTGGCAGTAATCCGTAGGATCACCAAAAGGGAAGAACTGCTTGAACACCTTAGCAAACTCCTCCTCTGATAGTTGGCCGCTGGGGCAATCTCTCAAGAAGCCTTTGTACCATTGTTGGAGTTCTCTCTTGTCAAAGAGAGTGCGGTCACGTAGTTGCTTGATTTCATCCTTGGAGAGTTTTGACACTGCTTTACCCATGGTCTTAGAGTGATGGTTATGAGTCTGTGTTTTTTTTTTTTGTAGTGGTATGAAGATGGTTGTACCGATTTACTCGTGGGTGTAGTTGGGTAGGTGTTGGTGCACTCTATAGGTGTGCTTTTGATAGCGTATATACGCTCACTAAAAACGTGCGGTTCATGTGGCCGTACTGCATCCACCCGGGCTCCAGAAAGCAGTCAAGTTTACAACCAGATTCATGATTATTCGTTAAATCTAATCCAGGCAAACAAGAAATAGGTCAGAATGATGATCGAAACAGAAAGTAGTATTTCAGATAATTCAAACGAGTAAATACAAGGATATGGGTAGACTTGAAGAAATGGAGGGAAATGCACCCGTGCATCCTGCGCCTCCGCGCGACCAGTGCCGGATTTCAGCCTCTGATCTTCCCCATACTCCACTCTTCCTTTCTTCTAGTCTCTTCCACCTACCATGTTCAGAGTCAGGACACTAGCCAGCAGGCGTTTTTTGAACCACGGCAAACCGCAGAACCCCTCGTATAACGAGCTTGCCTCGCGGATCGACCCCATCAAGAGAACAGGCGAGTCCATCGACGTGATGAGGGCCCGGCTCACTTACCAGGCTCGCAAGAGAGGCATTTTGGAAAGTGACTTGTTGCTCTCCAGATTCGCCAGCAAGCACTTGCACAAGTTCAATATGAAGGAGCTCCAGGAGTTCGATCTGTTGTTGGACGAGGCAGACTGGGATATATACTACTGGGCCACCAAGAACTACGATGTGACGCCTTTGCCCGACAAGTGGAAGAACTCCAAGATCTTGCTTTTGTTGCAGGAGGATACTCTCAACAACAACGGTGAGATTTTGCGCATGCCTGATTTGCCTAGTGCTTAATTACTATAGAACCACGGAGAAATGTATAAATGATTTATGAACCACTGGAAGTCGGGATCGACTATTTGGGGCTACTTATGGCTGCTCATTATGATACGCACTGCACTAGTCTATAGTCTATAGTCTATAGTCTATAGTCTATAGTAGTCTGTAGTGAGAGAGAATGTACTTCTACCAAGTTGCAGTCAGAACTTGCAGCTACATACATGATATACGGTATTGTTACAACTTACCCGTACCATTAGTTCAGCGGTGAGTAGAAGGAGACAACAGAGGACTGAAAATTCTTGTGATTTAATGGCAGCCGAATTTTCTTACATGGTGAATATGAGCAACAGGAGTTGCATAGCATAGAGTTAGATTAACCTTTTCGAGATATTATCAGAAGTCGTTTAGGGCATATGAATAAATGGCTAGCCCGTCAACAAGAGCACTATTAGTACTAGTACTAGTAGTATGGTCTGGTGTGGGTGTCTGGTAGTTGTATAAAATGAGTGTATTGTGAGAAGAAATAGTGTGAAAATGAATGTGAAAATGAATGTGAAAATAAATAGTGTCAAAATGAATGTGAAAATAAATAGTGTGAAAGTAAATAGTGTGAGAATAAATAGTGTAAGAAGTTGTGGATGAGAATCCTTGTGCGTATGAGGATGTCTAAAATATCAGTATAGGATTTGGGAATCTGGCGTGAGTATTAGTGAGTATTAGTGAGTGAGTAAATGAGTCTAATTGAGAGGTATGAGTAGGTATGAGTAGGCCCAGCTGTATAGCCAACCGTTACCCACTAAGAAATATCAAGTAACTACTTATTACACCAGTAACTGAAACTATTCAAGTATGACTAAACATGCCCATATAACGACTAGTGCACCTATGCACGATCTCAGTCAGATCTCTCAAGTATATCCACTAAGCAATTAAGCACCAATAGTAATAAAGAGACCTATCACCTGAAATTTACGTGAGCGATGGAAAGGCTAATCTAATAAGTTTACGAATAAGAGGAACTTGGAGATGAGCTTGGAAATAAACTTGGAGGTAGAGATGGAGGTGAAGATGGAGATAGAGCCTAGTATAAAATAGATAGCGCGCCGCGCAATCTACCCCAGTACTTCTTCCTATTATACCCCATTCTACCCATGTCCATCGCTGTTAAAGATATCCCGGCGCTGATCAAAACAGACAAAAACGTCACACCCTTCATTGCCCGATCCGTGGAATTGGTGCATGCCAACCCCGTGGTCAGCTACTACTGCAAAGTGTATGTGCTTGAGCATATCCTCTCCCTGAAGCTCCACCAAAACGGCAGTGACGTGGAGCAGTTCGCCATGAGGCTTTTGGACGATACCGAGGCAATCAAGTATTCACACGAAGACGAGTCGGTCCAAAAAGTGCTCCAGAATAAACAACTCTCCATCAACTTGATCTTCGTTTTCGCCTTCAAGCTCTTCCATGGGTGTCTTGAGGATTTGAAGGAATACGACGGCCTGACGAAGCCGGCCTTGGTATCCAAATTGAGAGCCACACTCAACTTCTGGGCTCTTTTCTCCATCTTCACCTCTGACGATAAGGAAACAATTGACTATGCCAAGACCACCGGGGGCACATGCTCTACGCAGGAACAGTTCGGGGCCCTCTGTAAGGAAAAGATAAAGACCTTGAAGTATCAATTGAGCAGGCTACTTAAAGATGAGGTTCCCATAAAGGGCGAGGAAAGGGACTTAGAACGATTCACTGAAGGTGATGACCAGAGCGCAACGCCTGACTTTCCTGGAACTCCTTCCAAAACCTCAGAGGATGTATTTCCTGAAACTCAATCCAATGATGCAGAGAATGATGCGCTTGAAGATCTGGAAGACCATAGCGAGATTCATAAAGAAATTCACGGAAGTCCCATGGATGAGGCCGATTTCACTCTTCCTGGTGCCCCCAAATTCGACCCAGGTCTTGATGGTGATCTGGAAATCAGCCTCCCTGGTGCTCCCAAGTACATTCCAGATGAAGACACTGAGGCAGTCAACAAAAATTCATCTATAAAAATTATTCCCCCAAATGGGCATGTTGCTCCAAAACGCGAGACTATTGCCAGGGCAGAGTCCTCCAAGAGTGTGCAGGTTACAAAGGCGGATGTGGGGGCCATAGTGGATACCACAGACCAGATAAGCAAGGCGCAGAAGCATGCCAAGTTTGCCATTTCGGCTCTTAACTACGAGGACTTGAACACTGCAGAGGCGGAGCTTCTCAAAGGCCTCGAGATCTTGAGAATATTAAAGGCCAATGAACATTAGAATCTAGTGCCAACAACAAGTCAGAACCGAAATCAACCATATCTTTCTAGGAGTTTTTGACGCTTTGCTTCTCCTGCCTTGCGTCGTTTCTCCTCGTTCTGTCTATTTTTCAACATCATGAGTGTGGGACTTGCTTCAAGACTGGAATCTAGGTCTGCCGCAGCCAAAGACTCGATGTGCTTGTCCGGATTACTCATTTGCGCCAATTGATTGTCATAGTTTTTTTTCTGGAGCTTGGTTTCATACTCCTTGTTCTGTTCCCATGCAAACTTCTGCATCTTCTGAAATTCAGACAAATCTGCACTTGCCTTTTGGAAGTCCGAATCATCACCCACCAAGCCCGCTAGAGAGTCTTTGCCCAATCTGATTTTCCCTCCAGCATTTGAGTTGATTGCCTTGATATATGAAGGTATGTCTCGTCTGTCCCGAATACTTTTTTCCATGGGGTCCTCTGCTTGTCCCGGTACCAAATCCGATTTGGCCAAGCCCAACTCCAGAAGCTCGAGTTCATAGTCTGTGTCATCGGAATCCACGGCCCCGTGATCCAGTGAGTTGCCTTTGATGGAGTTCCAATTGCGGAGAATCTCATCCCATTGTTCATCAGTGTGGCCTCTCCATCGGTCTCGTTTAGCATCATAGTCCTCCACCAAGTTGATGTGCTCGCCGTGCTCAGTCACGGTGTATTCGTCGTTGATGCCGACTCCGGCCTGGGGAAGACTTTGGTCGACGTTTTTCTGCGTGGGATCCTTGCGGTGATGACTCAAGGCATCGTCGCCGTGCTTGGCATTATAGTACCACGGCACGTCCTGGATGAACTTGGGGATGTACTGATTGTTCTCCAGCATATCCATAAACGTATCAAAGCAATATTAAGAATTATTAATGTGTAAAAAGTGTATGGAGTATGGAACCGTATGTATGAAGATGTATGTAAGGAGTTGTATGTAGATGTATGTATGGAGTGTGGAGGGAGTGATGGACATCATGTATAGAACGATAGCGATGATATGAGCATCGCACGACACGTAAACTACCAATTGTTTGTCTATGTATTATGCACTAAAAACCAGTCCATTCGTTGTCGGACTCGTCGTTCTTTTGGGGTAACTCCGTGACGCCCCACTCCACCAATCTATCGTCGTCCAAGATTTCCTCCTTGCACTTCTTCTTCAATGGCTCACTTTTGGATGTCTCTGCCAATGTTCTAAATGGCTGCACCAACAAGGAAAGAGGAGTTTCACTAAGCACCTTAGCTTTTTTGGCTTGTTTCTCTTCATCCTTGGCATCGGAGTCTGTGTTTTCGGAATCCTCACCTTTTTTGTCACTCTCATCTCCACTGTCCTCCTTCTCTTCATCTTCACTTTCCTCTTCGCTCTCATCTTCATCGTCCACATCAACCTCCTCGCTATAGTCTCTAAAGTCTTTGAGTACCACGTACTCTATTTCATCAACAAACAAATCACACACGTGGTACCCTAAGGCAGCAGGAGTCTTGGGGTCTCCACACAAGGGTTTCTCGAGCAAAACGTCGAAAAACTCCTTAACTTCTGCTTCGGGCCAGCCGTGGGCCTGCAAGCGGAAAAGCATGTGTCTGACAACTCTTCTCACCAACATTAAGTACTTATCGAGTCTCCACTTGTCTATCAGGTACCATTCTCTGGCAAGAATGCGCCAAAAAGCGGAGTGGAATCGCCTCAAGCTCAGCTGTGGCACGTACTCGGAAAACAAGGTACCGAGGTCATGGGCCAAGGTTTGCTGGGGGATGGGTTTGTCACAGAACCACATGGAGAAGTAGAGACCCTTCCATAACTTCTCGTACTCGAACTGGTCGAGGTTGGCAGCGGCCTTGGACTGCAAAAACTGCTTCAACGCCTCAAACGCTTGTCGGCGCACACTGTCGTCATTATGTGCCAATTTCTTTACAAACGGGGACGTTTCTTTGGCCATAGTGAAGGGTGTGGAGAGCTCTGGAGATGCTTGAGATGAGGTTTTTTTGCGCTGTGGTACCTGTGCAGTCCGCGGCTGAGACCACTACCGATAACCATGAAATTAGGACAAAGGTGGAAAAAAATAGTCACAAGAACGAGGTGGAAAAAACGAAAAAGACGTGCAAAAAATAGAAATGGAATAAAGTACAGTGAAATTAAGGCTGTGAAGATAATAATAGAGTCGGGGATTTTTAAATTGGTGGATGTAATAGAGCGAGAGTAGACTGCGGAACTACCACAAGCTTAGTACTGAATACACAGGTTCATTCGGATCAGCTGCTCACAGCCTCATATATTAACTTTGTATCTTAAACAATCAAGTATCTGATAGGAATGTGCAACAACTTGACAACATATCCTACGACACCCATCATCACGAAACCAACACCAACAGCTCTGATGATGTTAAAGTATTCTATCTGTTAGTATTCTGCATTAAGGTATGTTCAATTATTGCATAGATGGAAGATTCTGGATCGAATTTTGGGTGAATATAGTATATGTGATGTGTGTATGGTGGTATGGGTATGGTGATATAGTTATGGTGTATGGGTATGGTGATATAGTTATGGTGGTATGGGTATGGTGGTATGGGTATGGTGGTACGAGCATTTCGTGGAGTTGGATCTAATATATGAACCAAACTGGATCTAATTAAAGGACAAGACCCAAACTATCCTCAAGAAACCCCCGATTTATACCTCACGCTAACCCAAGTATATCCAACCACCCCAATGTGGACTTATCTCATAGGGACACAGTGGACAGGGACCTAAAGCTCCAGGTGGAAGCAACAGCTAAACATCAGCTCAATATCAACGAAACATACCTTTCTTGGTTGGCTTGGAGCACTTTCTGACGAAGGCAGACCCGTCTTTGATGAAACCTGCGGGAATTTCGGTGAGCTTTTCCAATCCTTCAGCCATAGTGTAGTGTGTGTGAGGGTGGAGTGGACGCTTGAGGAAATGTGTTCAATACGCGCAAGCGGCGTGCGCGCACCGGTGGATACGGCTTAGGCTGTGTCGCAGTAATCGAAGAGTGACACCACTAGAACTGGACGAGAGTTATGTGTAGGTCAATAAACGTGGCTTCTTGTATTAGAACTTTCTAAATAGGGTTTTTGTTTTTGGTTGTTTTGTTTTTTAATGTGGCCTTTCTTCGGATGGATTTTTTGTTGGTTTACTTAATCAAGGTTTGATTACTGTAGTTGGGCTGACTAGAACAATAACGCACTCGCTAGACATTGAAGACGCATAACAGGCACAAGACACTCGGTGGCTTTATAGATTCTTGTTGGTGTTTTTGAAAATGATGGGATAAGTCATTAGGATGATTATAAAGGACACCCAATCGAAACTGGATTTTTGTATATGGATTATATTTTTTCTGGGGCCGAAATAAAGGTACTGCTCCATTTCTGTACATAAGTCACGGTATATAAGACATATTGGAGACTGAGCGGAGTACCCACTATGTATACTTTCACAAACAAAATAGTCGGCTTTCGTAAATTGGCCTCTAATTTATGTTCAATCCAAGATATCCTCAACCATTTATTTTGGTCGTTTATTTGGAATATTAATCTATATATTGTATCTGGCGAGCCAGTCAGTGTCCAGTGGTACCAGTCACTTTTGGCAGTCGCTTTTCGCAGTCCTGGGTAGACTGGCTTGGATAAACCTGATGCCTAGAGTAATCCCAAAAAGTCGTCGTCTTCCTCCTGCGCCTTTTCGGTCAAGGTTCTTAATGCCTCGCGGTATCGTTGCTCCTGCGACAAGGCCCATTTCTGTAGAGAGGTCTTCATGGCCGAGTCCAAGCTCCACTCGCGGAGAATGTGCGGAATGGTCGCCATCTTGCCGGACTCGCCCTTGATGTTGATCAATAGCTTCATTGTGTTGGTGTAGAGCTCGGCCACTTTACCCACCCTCGCAAGTGTCATGGGTAAGTTGTAGGACTCCTGCGACACTTGGTAGATGTCGTTTTGCTTGAACAAATGGCGCAAGAGCTCGTAGCAATCGGCCTCGTTTCGCAGCTCCGAAGTCAAGGACAAAAGCGTCTGGTACGGCCTCACAGAGAACTCCATACCGGATTCCTGGTAGCACCTCCAGAGTTCTTTGATCAACCCAGACCTCTGAGCACTCAACTCTCCAATATACTGCAAGTAGCCCTCGTAGTTAAAGTCGGTCAACTTCTTGGCCTCTTCCAACGTCACGTTCAACTCGGCTGCAGACGTGGGTCCTAGTAGCGACCTGACGTTCGTTTCCTTGATGTACTGGTGGAGGGCCCTGTACTCGGAGAACCTGGTGGTGATCTCGCTCCACCGGAAAAGCTGGTCCCAGAAGTACTTGGCCAGCTTAATCCCCACGTCCATGGAATAGTGGGTCTGGAACGCATTGATGTATTTCAAGCTCGCAACATACCGTTTGTTGTAGAGCATGGAGATCACTATGGCTTGCAATACCTCTATGTCTGGGTGAAGAGGGTGGGACGGAGAGAGCGGGACAAAGTTCTTGACCATTTTGCCATCACTGGAGATCCCCCAGTTCAGCTCAATCAACTTGAATAACTGCGGCACATTGCCATTATGGGCCACAGAGTAGAGAATCTCACACACCAAGCTCTTATCAAAAACCACACGCGAGCTGCCCAGCATCACCGACTGGTGTTTCACGAAATCATTAAAGATCTCCGTCCACGTCATCTCCGACTTGAGGTTTCCCCGTCTGGGGTTGATCTTCTTCTCGTAGAGCTGCGACAGCTGCACCTGCCAGAGTGAAGGCTTGGAGCCTCCGTAGACCTGGAACTTGAGGAGCCATAACCGGTACGTCATGTGCTTGTAGTGTTCCAGGTTGGGGTACTGCAGCTCCAAGACCTGGAACCACTTGGAGGCCAAGTCCAACTTTCCATTGCTCAACTCCAACAACACCAAGTTCTCAAAGTCGCCCGAGCTCAAGCGGAAGTCCGTAGAGAGTTTACGGCCTTTGGAGTAGAGGTGCTTCGGAGAACGGTTTCCATCGCCAAGAAGATTGGAGTACACCTTTCGAAGACCTTCTCGGATGGTGCGCGCATGAGACAACCTGGAGTCGGTGAGAAAGTCGTTATGGGAGAAAGTCTTAAGAGTGGCAGCCTCCTGGATCACTCCGATTTGGTAAGTGACGATTCGCAGCAAGATATGAGAGAGTTCCTGATGTTGGAACGTATTTTGCCAGTCCCGTTCTCGCAGAGGCACCGTCCACTTGGCCAATAACGAGAGTAAGCCATCAAAGTTCTTATTCTTTAGAAGTCGATTGATTTCCGCACGTATTCTATCAGAATTGGAGAGATTTTGGGTGGCGGTGGTGGCACGAAAGCCTGGGGGGAGACTGCTGGTGTAGGCTTGGGACGGCAGGAGGAGATCGGCCACGGTCTTTGGGTTGGAGTTGGTTGAGCTGTGGACATTTCTATGGACATTTCTATGCACATTTGAATGAATATTTGTCTGAATATTTGCATGGTGGCTTTTTGGGGACGTGAGCGGTTCGCCACTGCATAGACTCCGCTGGAGGGGTCTTTGCCAGGTGCACGTTCGTTTTAGCATGTGGTTTGGGAAGAAGCTCTTAGGTCAATTTTTCGATACTCGCAGAGCCTGCAGACTGGCCTGGTAGAGTAGCACTGAGAACTGTGTGGGTGCCTACACTGTACTGTATATTTGAATATGACTTATGATCAATATGGAGAGAGTCTGTAAATTAGCCAATATGTGATTTGACTGGTGAAGTATTAGAGGAGTTATGGCCATGGGAGTGGTCTTGGGAGTGGTCTTGGGAGTGGTCTTGGGAGTGGCTATGGGTGTTCAGTGGGTGCGAATACTCATGAATATATGAATAGCATGTCCATACTTACATTAGCAATGTTCATAGGTCACGATTGATCACTATGGTCACTGCTTAATTCACGATAATCCAAGTGTCACATTTTGAGTACCCCTGAATCTTCAGCTTACCAGCATACTTCAGATTCACACACAGGCAGACTCACTATACCACTTAGTAGCTTCACCACTTAGTAGCGTCATCACTTGATAACTTCACCACTTGATCACTTCATCACTTGATCTTCATCACTTGATCACTTCGCTTGATCACTTCACTGGATTATAACTTGGATTTTTCTGGAAGCCCGCCAACCAAGTGTGTACTGTTGTAACTGGCAATGTTCAACAAACCCTGCTCATGGGAACCTCCGTCCACCATGAACTGAATGGATTCCTTGGTTCCCTTGATGGCCCATTGTGGGTTGCTATTGATATCAATTCCCAATTCAAGCGCATGGGCCACGCCTGCTTCGAAGTCAGGCAACACCTTGCTGACCAAGCCTATATTCAACGCATCTTGCCCGGAGAAAATCTCACCGGTCAAAGCATACTGGTACACGAGCGACTTGTTGCCCACAATATTGCTGATCCGCTGCAAAGAGCCGATATCGGCGACAATTCCAATTTTGATCTCCCGAATGGAGATCCGAGCATCGGCCGTGGCCAACCGGATACTGCAAGCAGAAGCAAGGTCCAACGCAAGCCCGTAACAGACCCCGTTTAAAAGACAAATGGTGGGCGTTCTCATGCGGCTGGGCAACGTGATTGCATCCTGGAACTCCCGGATGTGCTGGTACATGATGCCCTTTTTGACCGCAAACGAGTCATTCTCATGGCCCTGTAAGATGTTCAAAGCCGACTTCATGTTGAGGCCCGAAGAAAAACCTTTTGCAAAGGCTGAAGAGATCAAAATCACGTTGGTGTCGGGATCGTGCTCGAGCTCAAGCAAGATCTCTTGGTAGGCCCTCCAGTTTTCGGTGGAGTAAGCATTCAAGGTCTTGGGGTTGTTGTAGGCCACATGCACGAAACCGGGTTCGATCTCCTTGACCACCCACTCTTTGTGCTTTGCAAATACTTTCTCGTCAAAAGTCATCCTGGGAAAAGAATTGAGGTGCTCAGGGATTGGGCCCTTCTTATACCGGCCCAATACCCCACTTAAAATACCGAGGGTCTTGCGCGCCTGCGTGCACTCCGCTGCGTGAAATCGGCCGCGGCCCAAGTAGATGCAAATTACTACTGAGCGAGCCATGATAACAAAACTGCACTTGACAAAAAGAGTCTCAAAAAAGAGTCATGAAGAAAAATCTGAATCAGGTAGAAAAAGACTCGTGTAAGCTGAATCAGGGTGAAATAACTCCAGGGAATGACTGGGCTTGAATGGAGTTGACTCTAGGTGAGTAAACACTGACACATGGAAATATAACCTGATTAGACAGTGTACTTTCCCTGGACAGAGGAATTCTCATCTTGAGACGTCTGTTCCAAACCCTCAATCATCTTCTCCCGGATCATGCGGTTGGCTTCATTCACCGCTTGCTCCGTTAGACCCTCAATAAGCAAGTAGAGCTTGGGAGGTGCGGGAACATCCTTGCCTCCTTTCTTGATGGTCTGGGGCACTTTGGTCTTTGGGGGATAATATTGGCCCTTGTTGGTGATGGAAGTCGATGTGGTTTCGGTGATTCTCGAGAGCGTATCTCTGTTGACCACCGTCCACCTTGCTTTCTGTGGAAGGTCGTTGATGGTGACACGTGAGTGGAACCGGCCTTTGTCTGGGCCAGACGTCTCTTCTGCTTTTCCTGCAATGACTTTGAATTCGGGCAAATCAAGCCCTATGTCCGGCGCAGATGCATTTGTTTTAGAACCACTGCTTTCAGCCATTGGTTTCTTTGGCTTTTCTGGTTCATTGTATGCTTTGCGCTCCAAAGTCTGGTTGGTGGTTCTAACTTCGTCAAGCTTGCTCAAGCCACGGCCGCCAAAGCCAAAGCTCATTTTCTCTGTGCCCGACTTCAATTTTTCCATGTACTTGTCGGAAATCTTGATGAGCCTCTCATCAATGTTCTCCACTTTGCTCAACCGCAACGCCTTGACGGTGTCGGTAATGGACCGCTCCTGCGTGGACTTGACGAATGTGTAGGCATCTCCTTTTCTGCCTGCTCGTCCGGTACGGCCAACTCTATGTACATAGTCCTCCATATGACTTGGAGCGTCGTAGTTGATCACCACATCTAAGCCCTTGACATCTAGGCCTCGTGCAGCGATGGATGTGGCTATCAAAATGTCCATGCCGCTATCTGGATTGGAAAAGTCCCGGATCGCATACTTACGGTCTAGCTGCTCCTTTCCACCATGTATGGTGGTGGAAGGTATCTTCTGCGATAAGAGTTGCACTAGCAACCCATCTGCGGCCAGCTGCTTCTCCACAAAAATGAGTTTTTTGGTGCTGGGATAAGAATGGATGATCTCGACGAGCTTCTCCAATTTGCGGGCCTCCACAGTAGCATCGGAATCATCATTGACCTCAAACAATTCCACATGCTGTGTGATCTCTGGTGCAACAACGCTGATCCCACCAACCACAACTTCAACGGCATCTGTTAAATTGTTCCGGACCAAAGCTTCGAGTTTCCTTGCAAACGTTGCACTGAAAAATATTTTCTGACAGTCTGGGCGGATCTGGCTGAAGATTTTATTGACCTGAGGCTCGAATCCAAAGTCAAACATTCGGTCGGCCTCGTCCAAGACAACATACGTCACACGGTGAAGATTGCAGATTTTACCGTTGTTAGCAGCCAACAAATCAATTAGTCTGCCTGGAGTAGCCACCACAATCTGCGAGCCCTTCTTGAGCTCTGCAATCTGAGCCTCTATGGGAGAACCCCCGTAGCAGCAGCAAGACGAAATGTCCAATTTTTTTGTGAAATGCAGGAGTTGCTTGTATATCTGCTGGGCAAGCTCTCTTGTCGGCGAAAGCAAAATGGCTATGGGCCCATCTCCTTTCTTAAGTGGTGGTTGGTCCAAGACATGCGTTAGTAATGGGAGTAGAAAAGCCAATGTTTTTCCTGAACCCGTTTGGGCAATGCCCAAGAAGTCTCTTCCTGACATTAGAGCTGGGAGGGCTTGTGCCTGGATAGAGGTGGGCTTTTCGAATAGGAGGGTGTCATTCATGACATCTAAAATAATCGGCGAAAGTGAGAGGTGGGCCCACTTTGACACTGGGGCAGGTACATTTGAGCCCTTTACTCGTATACCTTCCAAACTTCTAGCTGCAGCTATCTGGTCATGGGATAAGCTGGATACTTCGCCGAGTTCAGTATAGAAGTTTTTTCTAAACGGAGCATACTGGATAGCCGAGTGGTCCACGTGGCCCAATTCCTTTTCCTGTTGGAGTTTTTCGAGTTTGGCTTGGATGATGGTATCTGAACCTGCATCAGCTTCCGGGTCCCCCTCGATATCGGAGTCGTCAGAGTCCACCATATCAACATTTGTGTCCTGTGCAGACGGAGCCAGGTCCGTTTTTTCCAATGTACTCATGAAAGCATCCAACTCATCCACTTCCGGTCCCGAGTTCTTGGATTTTTTGGGTGCAACACTGGTGGGAACCTTGAATTTGGGCTGCTGCTGCTCCGAGTCGTCTGCATCAAGATCAAAAAGGCGTTTCTTGGCCACTGGAGCCAGGGCCGTTTTTTTGCGGGGGATTTTGATCACGGGAACCGAAGCTTCAAGAGCTCGCTTCTTCTTCCATGCTTCCAAGCGCTCTTTCTTGCGGATTTTCTCGTCCTCCGCCATTTTGGCTTGGCTGGCCGCCTCCTCCTCGGCCTGTTTCTTTTTCTTCCATTCCTCCAACCGTTTTTGTCTCTGGAGAATTCTATCACGCTTCACTGCTTCTTGGTCAGTGGAACGCACATCATCCGAAGCCTTTTCTTCCGAGCCCACACTCTTTTCAACACTATTTTTTAGCTTATCAGCACTCTTCTCTCGCTTTTCATTTTCTAAATCACCATTTTTCCCAGACTCGAAAAGATCTGGTCGTTGCTGGTTCTCGGGTGCGATACTAGTATTCAGTTTCTCCAGGTCTGCACCACCAGCACTATCTGCAGACTGCTTGAGCTTCCACTTGGCAAGCCGTTCCTGTCTTTTGAGGAGACGCTCCTTGGCGACTTCTGTGTCCGACATGTTAGTTGATGCACTTATTGGCGTGTCTATGATACAAACGTGACTGCCCGTTATGGCTGAAGAGAAGGTATCAGGCGCGCAGCTCATTACGTCTCATACTCGGGCCTCGCTCAGGCCTCACTCCGGCCTCACTACTAAACACCTCACTACTAGACAATACTGGACAAAGACCAGAAAACACCAGATATCACTAGACACGCGTTGGACATTTTTCAAAAGCAAGAAAACTAAACTAGCTATGCCATAATCACTATATACAGGAGTGTTATAATGATGCTATCCCATTTCTTAATTTGGGTGTACGGATGTGGGCCCCAGCCTGGTTCCTCAGCAATTGTTCCCCACCCTCACTCCACCATCACATACTCCATTTACAGTAGAGAGAACTCCTGTGAATATCTGTACACCCCTAGGAATATCTACACACCTCAAGATGGCTTCGATCGTTTACCAATTGGGCCATGAACCCATCAAGGACCATTGCTTCTCGCCCAACTTCGACCTCTTGGCCGTCACCAAGGACAATACCATAGAGTTGTACCATACGTCGGCCAACGCCACTTCCAAGCCCCAGTTGTTCACTGTTTTGAAGGGCCACGATAAAACAGTCACTTCGGTGGATATTTCGCCAGATGGTTCCAAGATCTTGACCTGTTCCCAGGATAGAAATGCCTTGGTCTGGGAATACGATGCAGCTTCAGGCGAATTCAAGCCCACGTTGGTGCTTTTGAGAATCAACAGAGCCGCCACGGTATGTAAATGGTCGCCCAATGGTGATAAGTTTGCCGTGGGGTCTGCAGACCGGATTATTGCCGTTTGCTACTATGAGCAAGAGAACAATTGGTGGGTGTCCAAGCACTTGAAGAAGCCATTGAAGTCCACCATCACCACGTTATCGTGGCACCCCAACAACGTGCTCTTGGCTTCGGGTTCCACCGATGGCCACGTGCGTGTTTTCTCTGCCTTTGTCAAGGGATTGGACGAGAAACCCGAGCCTTCGGTGTGGGGTACCAAGTTGCCCTTCCAGACCTTGGTAGGTGACTACACAAACACCACCGGGTCGTGGATCCACGGCGTGTCTTTCAACGAGGACGGGAAGGGAGACTCTTTGGCCTATGTGAGCCACGACGGTACTGTGTCGGTGGTGTATCCTTCAGGAGAGGGCCAGCCACCAGCCTCGTTTGTGACGATCAAGACCGATGCATTGCCCTTCAAGTCGCTTTTGTACTTGGGCGACTCTATCATTGCCGGAGGCCACAACTGCAACTTGGTGGTCTTCCAGGGAGACCAGTCTGGGTGGAAGGAGGCCTACGAGGTGGAGAAGCAGAAGGACTTGATCCACGATGTTCCAGCCGAGGAGGACGAGGATGCGGAGATCTCCAGCCATCAGGCGCTCAACATGTTCAAGCAAATGGACTTGAAGGGTCGCGTGAACAAGCCACACCAGAAAGGCGCAGGCAAGGCGTTGAGCACCACGCACCAGAACACCATCAACAGCATGCGGTGGTATGACGGGGGCAAGGTGTCTACGTCGGGAATCGACGGCAAGATCGTTATCTTTTCCATCTAAGCAGAGGTCACAGGGTAAAAAGAACACGGTGAGATAGAAGTATAAGTATAGTGAAGAGTTGAAGTATAATAGGGATAAGTATACCAGGAGGAGAAATATTCAGTAGAAATGAGGTGAAGAGATACCGTAACAAAAGTGGGGTAAGTCAAAGGTGACAGTATGCCAGAAGTAGAAACAAGATGGAAGAACAAGAACAAGACGGTAGTGCTGGGGAGAGAGACTTGGCCATTGCAACAAAACGTCAGAAAATTTGTAAAGCTTTGGTAAGGGTTATCTTCATGAATAGTGGTTCAGAAGCAGAACTGAAATAAGGTTTTTCATCATAGTATCGTTGCAATGGTACCGTTAGTCATATGGTGACGAGGGTCTCGCCCAAGGCCACCGTCTCCACAAGAGAAACTGTATCATGATCTTGGATCTGTTGGTTAGTTATGTTTCTGGTATCTTAGGCAAGGTCAGATGGTGATGCATGTTTGTTCCTGGATCACGAGTCTCCGGACATATGTTGTGTAAACAATCATCAGTAGAGCCTGCAACTCACATACCAAAAGGGAGAGAGGGATGGAAATGGGGAAAAAAGAGTGAAATATGTAAGGGGCAAAATAAGGGGTTGAAGAAAAAAGGATGGAAGAAAGAGGTGGAAGAAAGAGGTGGAAGAAAGAGGTGGAAAAAAAAGGAGTAGTCAGAAAGGTGCAGTGAGAAGTGAGGTGAAAAAGTTGAGTGTCGGAACATTGGCTCAGCAGCAGAGTGCGTGCCGGGTAACGCTCGCCCAGGGCACCGTGTGTGGGAGCCGCAGAGATGGAAAAGCTGGCCGAACGCGGCTGGACACGGCTAAGGTTTCCGCTCTCTCCAGAAAGCCTAAATGGCCCTTGGCAATTGGTCGCTTATAGTTAATTGGTGACATTTCTGACAATGTCGTCGCCTCAAGAATATAAGCTATGTCATAATGTCTACATGCCTTCTGGAAAGCCACTACAATTTATTCGTCTCAGTTGCTGTAGTGTGAAAAATGTTGTTCCTTAAGTATAGTCTATGGCACGTCGGGGCAAATGCCGTTGTATTATTCCTCCAGATTGAGATGCGCAGTGCATACCGGGCCAATTCTGGGTTCCACATGGCCAATTATAGACCATCAAGACAAACAATTCTGAGGGAATTTGACAAGTTGTGTGCACCGTACTATAGAGATAATTTTAGCAAAGACCTCTTTTACATTTTATTCTGGACCCCTTACCAAATTACACTGCTTAATCTGGACGCTTGTCGGGGTCCGTTCCCCAGCCTCGTGACGCACCGTGGGCGCACCCCATCTTTTTCGCAGTCGGCTTGAACTCCGAAAACACTTCTTGCAAACATCACCACCACCACCTACCAACCATCCAAAACCCTCTGTTCGAACCCGGTCCCCCTTTTGATTCTGATCTTTTGAACATATTAAAACTCAATCATAGAGGATTTAATCGTTACAATCTTCAACCCCAAACCACCTACCATCACCTAATCATACGTCAGTTCGTTTAATCAGCTTGTCTAATTAAATCTTATAATATCATCAGACACTCAACCCATCTACCAGAGTGTGAATCAGTCGTCAGAACTATTGAATCAATTTCCAGAACTCTAAAATCAGTTTCCCGAGTTATTGAATCAATCGCCAGAAATATCTCCATTGCAAGACCTACTAATTCAGTCTGAGCCACTTTAATCCGTCCCTAGTCACCATGTCCGAAAGAAGAAGCAAGTCCATCCAGCCAGTGTTTAGACGCCACGAGCATGAACCGGACCAAGAACGCTCCATTGGCTTGGAAGAGCCGCAGGCCCCTTCGGAACGAGAACCGTTGCTCCAGCCACAAGCATCTTCTTCCCGCCAAGCCACCAAAGCCACTGTGCGCCGGTCGTCGTTCTCCGCTGCTGATCTTAAAAATCGGCATTCGACGCCGCCAGGACCGCAGGCCCCGAATCAGCCCTGGTTGCACCGGCTTTTTGCTTCGCAGTATACCGTGCTGAACCCAGCTAACCACGTGCCGTCCAACTCCTCCACTCACCAGGACACCAGTTTGGACTACGAGTCGTATGGCAGGGACCTAGAGGATTATTACCGGCGCAACTTGACCACGGTGGTGCGTCCCGAAAAGTTGATTGGGCACTTCGACCACTTGACTGTCTGGAAGGACTGCTTTGCTGACGACTTGGCACAGTATAAGAGCAAGGCCGTGCGCAAGTTCTACAGCGACCAAAACGAGCTTATCCGGAGGTTTATTGAAATCGACCATTTCTTGGATAATGGGAAAATCCACTTGAACATGTTGTCCACCTATACCAATACCAAGAATGTGGACGAGTCTACGGATGAGTTGGTGGAGGTGGAGGTGGAGCCTACATCACTCCGGAAAACCGTGTCCAAGTCCCGCTTCAACGACTTGCCGGGGAACATCCGAGAAGGAGGCCAATTTTTGGGGTTTGACGAGGAGAGACTGTCGCACCAGGTGTTCTTGGCCATCATGTTGAATTTCTTCATCAACTTTGCACTTCTATTGGGGAAATTCATCATCTCGTACCTCACCAATTCTCTTTCTGTGGTGGCTTCGTTGGTGGACTCGGTTCTTGATTTCCTCTCCACATTCATCATCTACATGGCCAACCGACTTTCCAACACCAAGAACTGGCAGACTCAGATCTCATACCCTATTGGACGCACCAAACTCGAGCCTTTGGGGATCTTGATCTTCTCCATTTTTATCATCATCTCTTTTTTCCAGGTGGGGCTTGAGGCTTTCAAAAGACTCCTCTTGGTCTCTTCTGAAGACAAGGTGGCCGTGGCCATTGGTGTGGATGCAGTACTGATCATGTTGGTGACCATCTTTGCCAAGATAGCCTGTTGGTGGTGGTGCTCCAGAAGTCCTTCTAGCTCTGTACAAGCCTTGGCCCAGGATGCTGTGACTGATATTGTCTTCAATAGCATTTCGCTTGTGATGCCTGTTACTGGATATGCCCTTGATATCTGGTGGCTAGACCCCACGGGTGCGTTGCTCTTGTCCGTGTACGTGATCTTCTCGTGGAGTATTACTGCTTTTGAGCACATCGACAACTTGACTGGGGCCGTGGCTGATCCGGACGACTACAAGGTAGTGCTCTACTTGGCGTACCGCTTTGCCGAGAGTATCAAGAAAATCACTGCCCTTAAGGTTTATCATGTGGGCGACAATTTAAATGTGGAAATCGATCTTGTTTTCGATACGGACAAATTCGACTTGAGTTTTAAAGATGCTCATGATATTGCTGAGGCTTTGCAGTATGCGCTTGAGACCTTGCCTATAGTGGAAAGGGCATTTGTCCATATTGACTATATGGAAGGCAATTTCAAGGGTCACCTCACATGAGTCGAGTCAAGCCAAGTCTAAGGTCACCTCACAGGAGCAATTTTTGAAGGCACCATTTTTTTATGCAGCCTCACTGGAGCATTTGAGGTGACTTCACATGACTGCATTCTTGGAAGTTAACCTCAAACTTTGTCTCAAGTGGGTTCACTTTTTGGAGGGAAAGAGCTCCCTCGTGCATTGTATAATTCCCTCTTTATACTTTGAAAGGATGTCGTGGGGGTTGTTTAGGGTAATGCGGTCGTACTTCTGCACAATCCCTGCCACGCCGTCCAAAGCACTCTTCCATTCCTTGTTGGACTCGGAAAACCTCTGCTTTTGCAAGTATAAACTAACCAATAGACAATTCGACCCGTAAAAGAAGAAGAAGTGCACCTGGTCCGATAAGTAAGCGAAATACGAGTCGTCCGTGACCTTCTGTGCAAATTGCACCAACTTCAACGAGTGTCTAAAGATAAGGCCTAGGATTTCGTCGTCTGCCAGACTGATGACTGCTCTCAAATTAGTCATGAGTCCCATTTTATTGGCCGATTTGCAATTGAGGTATGTGACGATCACTTGCAATTTGCAGAAGTGGTAGCACAACTCCACAAACTGCAACGTGGGCTGCTCAAATAAGTACAGCCACTGCTCGTGCCAAGATCTTATCTCGTGGCACACGGCCTCGTAATTGAAGTCTAGCTGGTCCTCAGAGTCCAGGTTTACCTGAATGAAGTTGTAGGCGATCAAGAGAATCTCGATTTCACTCACCATTCGCCCGTCAAAATTGGTAGCACTGGGCAAACTCAAAGCGGAAGTACAATAGTTTAGGCGGATCTCGTCCACCATACACATTCGGCCACTGACCACACAACCTACCAAATGCACTAGCACCAAGTGATTGTAGATTCGAAAAATTGTGAGTGTTTGGTCCGAGTCAATATCCTCGGAGCCGATCTCTGTAAGAAACGACTTCAAATTTGTATCCGATCTGGGGCTGTTCCTTAAAAGCTTACCAAAAGCAGATTTCGATATTATGGTGGAAAGGCCTAAACTGGAGAGGTACCATGCATCGAAGTTCACGCGACTCTGTTTCGTGCCCTCCGAAAGAAACTCACTGGCACTGCCTGCAATGGACGATAGTGACGTCAGATAAATGGCCAATATCACTATGGCTTGGAGATACTCAATATCCCCCATTTGTTCGCCTGGGATAGACGCATATCGTAGCATACATGCATTCAAGTCATGCGTGAGGTGCTCGATCATGGCCTGGAACCTGGTGCTGCTCTGGATGGTATTTGTATTGAGCAGGAACCGCAACGAGAGGCAACAGCATGTAGTGAGGAGGAGAGAAGACAGTTTCCGGACCCGCTCTACCAAATCACTAGAGGTCATCTGAATGGGAAACAGCACCCACCGGCCATAGTTGCTGCGGAAATCATCCATGAGAGCAACGGCATCTGCTCTAGATAATATTTTCTTGGAAATGACATCTTGAAATGAAGCTGGCTCAGGGTCCGTCAGGAACAAATTGACAAATTGCAGAGGGGCATTTTGCATCGAGTTTGAAATGAGAAAAAGCGGTGATGTTTGGAAAGATCTGGCCGGCGAGACGAGTATAGATGCGTCGTCTTTTCCAATACCTTCATTTGAAGGTTCAATGTCATAAGTACCATGAGCCGAAGATTTCAGAGGATTGCTGGAATATTCAGAAAGCGAATTGCTTAAATCCTGGCGGGTTTGCTTCATTGTTCGTGCAGCATCTAGGAGAAGCTTTACATTATCCACTGGAGGCTCATTCCTCTTATCAGTGGCCATGCGTAGTAGCTCAGAAACACCTTCAAAGATCAAATCAAGTTTCTGCAGCATGCTGGGAGCCTGCACAGCATCTGGAGATGGGATCAAGCCCAATGGAAATGACGAGTGCTCAAGCACATGACCAACCAAGTGTTCTGGTATACCCCCCACGATCTTGACATTGGGATTATCTGTTCTATACTCATTTTCAAGCGAGCAAGGAATTTTGGCCAGAATACACGAGACACACAGGATCGACACCGAGGAGGGTTTAAAACACTTTCGTTTCCGCTTTTTGCAGTAGTCACATGCTTTGAGAGCCCGGTGCTTCCTGGGGACCGGTCGAAGGCCATTCGAAGGCCGCTGAACAGACAGGCTCACAGGGTCTGCACCCAGAAAAATTGCTCCATCGTGATTTTTCGCCATTTCAGCTTTATGGTAATTGTCAATGGGCCTTAGGGATTTTCCGAGATGTGGAGAATGAAGTGTGATGCGATAAGGACACCTGCAGGAATGCATATCGGCCAAGCACAAGTTCAATCTAATCTTACCAATATCACGGATTCTTCAAGTATGAGTATCGTCAAAAACCTTGTAGAGAATAAGGCTTCCCCCTTCAGACATCTTCAAGTCCACAGAGGTAAGGCGTGCGCCATGGTTCAAGTCCAAATGGCTCGCATCCACGGTTCCTTTATATAGCACCACCCCGGAGTAGTTCCTGCTACTGATGTTCAATTGTCCCCGAAACATGACTTTGAAATCCTGCGGCTTGCATATATGAGGCAGAGTATCCTTGTGGATTTCATGAACACGGCCACTTCCATAGTCATGGGTTTCTGCTGCTGGTGAAACAAAACTGCCAAGACGCCAGAGTGTACCCTGTACACAATCTGCTACGTCCCAGCTGATCAGCTTGACACTCCAAGTAAAAGAAACACCTAGTTTTTCATCTGTCTTGGTAATTGTAGCCTTGAGACCATGAATTGTGGGGTACTGAGGCTCGATCCATACCTCAAAGTCGTCTTTGGCTGTAGGTGTCAATTTAAGCGGAATACCGAAGGTTTCCCGCACCATGGGCAGTCTGAATAGACAATCTAAAACACGCGAAGGGAGGCTATCTTGGACGGTTTGTAAGTCCAAGGCTTGAAGGGAGTCGGAATCCAAGGCTTCATTGTATGCAGTATACAGAAACTTTCTTTGACTGGGCCAGTTCACGCCTAGCCACAAAGGAAGGTAGACATTTTTTCTGCAATCTTGGTCACTGTAGTACACTTTGGCGACCTCGATTGCCAAAAAAAGCAGCATTGCCAGTGTAGTAGAGAGGACCACAGTAGCCACAAAGCCCCGCCACCAGCTACCGTTCATCTTCAGATGGCGAGTGACCAAACCAGGGTCATTCTGGATGTGCTGGATGATGCGAGGCCTGGAATCCGGGTGGTAGGATCTTGGAGAGGTTATGAGCCCCGACCGGAGGATTAGGACAGGGGATTTTGCGGGCCAGAGAGCCGGCGTCGAGTTTCTAAGCACGAGGCAATACGATTTGGGAAACTTCATTATTGATGGGTTCCAAAAAACGGATCTGTTGGGGTCCAGATTGTGGGGTATGGCACAGGGGTGGAGTGTATAGTGCGATTAATCAGGACAGGACAACCTAGAAACGATAATGGGCAAGAATACTATGTTCTGCAGTTTAGGAATCCGGACCTAAGACTATTGCTTAGATTTGATACTTTGGCTTCAAACGTGGAGAGATGGGGCGAGCAGGTGAAGAGTCCGTGTGGATGGTGATTGTAGATGGTGAATGATAAGAGTACATACAATGGACTTCGCGGGCCAAGTCTAGAGATCACATGAACACAGCACAATCATCCAACCACCTGACTCACTCTACTATACAATAAACAGTAAAACCCAGGTGTTTCATATAATAGTTATAAATGATTCTAGAAGAGTACTTTTAGTTTGGGCTAATTTATCCGGCTTGCTTGGACATCGGTCTGTTTGCATACGCAATGGCACTATCTGCTCACACTCACATAGCTACAGAACTACTCAACAAAATATTTAGATACAAGCATTAACTATTTTAGGAATTGATAGTGACAGTCATTGTAATGTGATTCCTAGCAATGTAAATACTAGTATTAGTTATAGTGGAATACGCCTTGTACCACTAGTGCAGTAAGTGGTCGTAGTAGTATACACTATAGAAGTACTATAGTACAGGTTGATTGCATACCAGTAGTAATAGGGGAGTAGTAGAGGAATAGTCTAAACTGGAGTTGTATTAAGTGTATTAAGTGTATTAAGTGTATTAAGTGTATTAAGTGTATTAAGTGTATTAAGTGTATTAAGTGTATTAAGTGTATTAACCTGAAACACTATATATTCAAATAATCTGGAGAATGAAATGAATGTGTGTGGGGTGAGTCTCATGGTCAGATCAAAGGTATGCGCACCTCTTAATTTACCATACTACAGCCTCCAGTTAACAAACACCATTACAACACCACCAATAAGAGTAGAATTAGACTAGTCATAAAACAGAATTAGTTGGACTAATAATCAAATGATGTCAATGATTATAATGTTGGGCAAAAAATCTTAATACTTATTTAATCATTTACGTTGGTAGTGGTGTTCTAGTCATAAGGTGTATTGGTTGATAATTATGGTAATTATCATGTCATGTGTAGTTGAGTGATGTCACTTAATTCTGTTGACTCCAGTGAATCGCAGTCAATCTCAATCGCAGTAAATGCCAATACCAAGTCTATCAATCGCAGTGCTAAATTGCAGTAAATCTCAGTCGCAGTGTCTGTTGAGTAGTGAGTAGTGAGTAGTTATCTGGGTGTCTGATGAATGTCTGTTGAGTGTAGGCCAGTAGTGACTAATGACTGGTGATAATGGTACAGTATTGGACGGGACTAGGGTAGTGCCATTTGAGTGACTAGGTTTGTAGTACTGTAATACCGAGTGATGAGTGATGAGTGCTGAGTGTCTGTGGATTACTACTCATCCTCCAAGTCGGCCCAGCTGGTGCTTTTATCGTTCATCTTCTCAAACATCGACTGCACCTCTGCCTTGAGCTTGGCATCTTTCTCCATCTGCTCTCTGGATAATTCCTCTTGCTTGGCTCTTTCTTCGTTGAGCTTTTTCTGCTTAGGTGTAGTGTACTTGCCCACAGGGACTTCGACCCGTTGTTTGGGCCGGTTGACAGTTTCCGTTCGGGCCCTACTATGGGGCACTGGAGCCTCTTTATGGCCAATCCCCAAACGGGCAGCAAGAACGTTTCCAGCATTGGTCATTGGGGTACGCTCATCTTCCTGGTCCGAGAAGTCTCGCAGTTTGCGTGCGTTCTGTCTTGGTGAAGTTGTCTTTGGAGACATGTGTTTGGGAGGGTGGTGTTTTGGAGAGATTTGTTTTGGAGAGATTTGTTTTGGAGCGTCTTTGGGAACATGCTTTGGAATATGCTTCGAATCTTTGGAAGGGATCGATGAAGAGTTCTGGAAAGTGTTCGGTGGAGAATGGGGGATTTGTTTTGGTCTAGGGCCCAAGACGGATTTGCGCTTGCCCAAGTCCACTTTGTTCAAGGAATCGGCGAGATCCCCCGCGGCAGGGGCATGTTGTTTGGGGGAGTGTTTTTTGGAATGTCTATCGCATTTAATAGGAGACCCTGGTTTTGCTGGGGACGTGGATACTGTATTGAGAGGATGTTCCTCTGGGGCATTGGCCCATTTGGAGCGTAGAAGTCCATTGAAAGCCGGCGATTTTTGGGACTGCTTCTCGGAAGACAGCTGCGATGTTTTGACAGGGGCCACGGGCTCCAGAATGGGTTCGGAAGTGGCCCATTTGGAGGCAAGAAGTCCGGACATGGCGAGGGATGGTGGTGCTAGAGACAGAAGCTGGAGTGCGTGGAGATGACGTTTGCTGGTGCACCTGCACGCAGCATGGGCTGGCATCAGAATCACAACAAACCGTCTCCACGCCTAGAAAGTGGGGTTGTGGTTGTAGTCACCTCAAGCAAGTCTTGGTTGATTTTAGCTTCAACTCTTCATGGGTAAATACAAAGGAAAGAAGCGGTAGTAGTGAGTAGGAGGCCACTAGTAATAGGTAGCATTGGACTGGTAGGAATCAAGGTGGAACAATCAGACAGTACTAGAACCAGACAGTATTAGAACCAGACAGTATTAGAACCAGATAGTACTAGAACCAGCACAAGTAGGAAAACAACTCTTAATGGCAGAACTGGATGTTAGACAGGAAGCGTAGGAGGGATTGGATAATCTGATTCATGGATATGTCTAGTGGGTTCCATGCAGTAGGTGTAGCTGTAGCCCAAGCCAACCAATCACAATCCTAGGAAGATAGTGTAGCATTGGGACCCGAGAAGGTTGCATTGGGTTGCGAGACGGGATGCATTGTACAGGACCAAGACTATGAAAGAAAGAAACGAGAGGTTGACCTCAAAGTGTCAGGTGTTTCAGGTCAGGTCTCGCAGAGCATGCGCTTAGCCAACCCACGCACCACACGGTTCCAAGCAGTCCGAGAACCTCTGTCGCGTTTCCCCACGCACCTCTACGCCTATGCAGCAAGCCATGAACCCCAGACAAATAGAGACTGGGATAGGGATTTTTGCTCGATACAGAATTTTGATAAAGGTTTTATGATACAGAGCAGAATAGGTAGACCCTAGGGTAGAGAGTAGGCTATAGAAATATCGTATGCTATACTTGGACTGGACGGGTACCGAGCTTCTCATTTAGTAGATATTACTAAGAGCAGAGCGAACTAGACTCATGAGCATAAACTTAGTAATCCTTAGTCATACACCGCCCCAAAATTATCTAACCACCAAGAACCAGGAATACCAAAATTATACTGTCACGTTCCAGAATAACACATAGTCATGGAAATGAAGCATTTGTATTACATCTATCTTCGTGAGGAGTGTCATGAGTAGTTTCATGAGTAGTTTCATGAGTAGTTTCATGAGTACTTGTACTTGTTTTCCGCAGATTTACTGTGCCAAGCGCAACACCGGTGCCCTAAAAAGATCCACTACACCACACTGAATCGATATCCACCAGACAAATAAACTCTTATAAAAAAGCACTGAGCTTATTCACTGAAACGTATTCATTAACAGAATTACAAGTACATGCAGGTCCCAATTCTGATCCCAATTCTTTTAAAATGCTTTATGTAAAACGCTAGTAGTGGGTGCAGCACTGGCCCTGGAATTATGCCGTGAAAGGCCCCAGTGGCAACTAATGGAGGTGCGCATCCGGCAGGTGGCCAGGTGTGCCGGACCAACCCCAGCCATAAGTAGCGCGGGCTTGCCGGCCGGTTTGCTCTTTACCTGGATTCACACTATCCTCAATTGCCAATGTCCAAATTCTCCTCATTCAATTTGTCCTCCGATTTGCCCGCATGGAAGAAGCTCGAGGCCTCCTACGAGAAGGTCGGCACCTCCTTGAAGGTCAAAGACGAGTTTGCTGCCGATAGCCAACGTTTCGACAAGTTCTCGCTGACCTTCACCAACTACGACGGCTCTAAGATCTTCTTTGACTTTTCCAAGAACATCATCAATGACGACATCAAGAACCAATTGCTCGAATTGGCCTCCGAGGCCGGCGTCGAGAAGTTGAGGGACGCCATGTTCAACGGTGACAAGATCAACGAGACCGAGGACAGAGCAGTGTACCACGTGGCCTTGAGAAACCGTTCCATGAAACCCATGAAGGTGGACGGGAAAGACACTGCTGGTGAGGTGGATGACGTGCTTAAGCACATGAAGGAATTCTCCGATGCCATTAGATCCGGAGAATGGACCGGTTACACCGGCAAGAGAATCACCGATGTGGTGAACATTGGAATTGGTGGTTCCGACTTGGGTCCTGTCATGGTTACCGAGGCCTTGAAGGCTTACTCGCAGCCTGGCCTCAATGCCCACTTTGTCTCCAACATTGACGGTACTCACTTGGCCGAGGTTTTGAAGGGCTTGGACCAGGAGTCCACCTTGTTCTTGATTGCCTCCAAGACTTTCACCACGGCTGAGACTACCACCAATGCCAACTCCGCCAAGTCTTGGTTCTTGGAGAAGGCCCAAGACCAGGCCCACATTGCCAAGCACTTCGCTGCATTGTCCACCAACGCTGAAGAAGTGTCCAAGTTTGGTATTGACACCAAGAATATGTTTGGCTTTGAGTCCTGGGTTGGAGGCCGTTACTCCGTCTGGTCTGCCATTGGCTTGTCTGTTGCCATCTACATTGGCTACGAGAATTTCGAGGCCTTCTTGAAGGGTGCCGAGGCTTTCGACGAACACTTCACCAGCACTCCTTTGGAGAAGAACATTGCCGTCACTGGTGGTTTGTTGTCTGTTTGGTACAATAACTTCTTTGGCGCCCAGACCCACTTGGTTGCTCCTTTCGACCAATACATGCACAGATTCCCTGCCTACTTGCAGCAATTGTCCATGGAGTCCAACGGTAAGTCCGTGACCAGAGGCAACTCGTTCACCAACTACCAAACTGGAACCATTTTGTTCGGTGAGCCAGCCACCAACGCTCAGCACTCGTTCTTCCAATTGGTCCACCAAGGTACCAAGTTGATTCCCGCAGACTTCATTCTTGCTGCTCAATCGCACAACCCTATTGAGAACAACTTGCACCAAAAGATGTTGGCCTCCAACTTCTTTGCTCAAGCTGAAGCCTTGATGGTGGGTAAGGATGAGGAGCAAGTGCAAAAGGAAGGTGCCACTGGTGGCCTTGTTCCTCACAAGGTGTTCTCTGGTAACAGACCCACCACTTCTATCTTGGCCCAGAAGATTACGCCTGCTACTTTGGGAGCTTTGATTGCTTACTACGAGCACGTGACCTTCGTGGAGGGAGCTATCTGGAACATCAACTCGTTCGACCAATGGGGTGTTGAGTTAGGTAAGTCTTTGGCCAAGGCCATTGGCCCCGAGTTGGACAGCTCCAAGAAGATCGACAACCACGACCCTTCCACCAACGGTTTGATCAACCAGTTCAAGGAATGGCTCAAGTGACTGCTTGACGCGAAGTTGTGAGTAGCTTCGCAGCCATAGATACCATAATTAGTTAATCACAGACAGATTTAGGATAAGAAGAGGAAAAAGAGGAGGAAAAGAAAGAAGAAAAAATATGATTGCAGAAGAAGAAGAAAGAGAGAAGAAGAAGAGGAAAAGAAAGAAGATAATATATGATTGAAGAAGAAGAAGAAAGAGAGGAAAAAGAAGTGATGGTGTAAAGAGTAATTGGTTAGTGGGAGTATAATGGAAAATCGATGAGTAGTGCGTGCCTGCATACACCCCACAAAGATTCCCAGCATGTCCGATGCTTCTACATAGCAGTCTCCAACAATGACGAAAGAAAGCCAGGCAGCAAAGGTGTCGGAAAAAAACGTCACGGAAAAGCATGAGACTCCTGAAGGTGCTGAGGGTTTGGATAATCCCTTGAGAGCCATACTCGTGGTGAACCTGAGTGAGAGTCCGGAAGGTGACTTGGAGGAGAGAATGCTCGATGGCATCCAGAGCTTCGAGGAGGTGGAGCAGTTTTTCGACCAGTTCGACGAGAAAATCGCTTACCCCAACGAAAATGACATCAAGTACGAGGTCGGTAGTGACGGGCTTGTGGTATTTGTGGTGAGCACATTGAAGTTAAAGGACCAGGTGATTGAGTTCTTGGATGCTTTTAGCAAGAAAACGGACCAAACACATGAAAAGAAGGAAATAGAGGAAGAGGCCGAAGAATCAGTGGCCAAAAAGACCAAACACAACTAACGACCCCAAGACTTGATTTGTGATCTCCAGTCTACTGTTCAGTCTAGTGTTCAGTCTAGTGATGGTACTGTACTGGTGTTACAGGAAGATAGAGTAGCTACTGAGAACAACAACAATACGGTCCAAATTATACGAAATCACGAGAGGGCTGAAGAATGTAGTTGGTAGTTACCTTACTTGATAAAGGGAATAGTGGCGTGACTAGTAATCAATGAGACAATGACAGTGGGCTCTTCTGATTTATAAAATTTGGAGTTTGGAGTTTAGGAGCTATAAAAGAAAAAGTGAATAATTGTTTTAAAAGGAATCAATTGGTGTATGTTCATATAAAATAAATTTAAAGGCGTGTGTATAATGTATTTCATTATTGTGCAGATGACGAGTAACCTTCAAAAAGTGGAAACCACAAGCAAACATGTGGAAAAGAAATTGAGCTATCCATAGAAGAGGTCAGGAATTGTATAGAATAAGTATATTCATCAACCAAATGCAAGGCGATTGTTAGCAGTACGGCTATGAGACAAATACATATAACAAGACAGTAGAGAAGACAGTAGACAAGACAGTACACAAGACAGTACACAAGACAGTACACAAGACAGTACACAAGACAGTACACAAGACAGTACACAGTAGATCAGTATATAGTGGAACAGGAAAGGTTAACAAGACTATAGCTTCTAAGGCGTTGTAAGGTTTAAAAAATTTAGTATGTTAGATAGGGCACAGTATGGTGAGGTTCAGCAAGCAGCAAGCAGTAGTAAGTAGTAAGTAATTCAAATTTGGCGACTTCAGTAATTTGATAAAGTGTAATAGGTCAGTAATTCAAGGCATTCATCAAAATCAAATCACTCACAAATCATGTCTTCTCTAAAATCTATAAAAAGTACATCACCAAGACTGTAGGTTAGTAAGATTGAGACTCGGCAGCAGTGAGACTCAGTAGTGGACAGTGAGACAGATCACTAACATACACCAAGACAACCAAATCCAAAAGCTCCAAACCCATCAATTCGAAATCAATTCAACTCGAAATCGAATTCAAAATTCCATCTCTTATCCACAGAATGGCCCTCTACTCAACATTGGTTTCTTGTGGGCCCTGGTGATGGTGGTATTACACCCGTGCACCACACCAGCCTCTCAACACTAGCGTCGCAGGTGCACCTCATACACCCCACCAAACATGGACGACTGGAGAAGAATCGACATCGACGCCTTGGAGCCTGAAAACCATTTATCCAAACAGGACTTGGTGCCGGACATCGAGCCTATTCCCTTGCTGCAGGTCCAGGCTACGACGCAGCATGTCAAGCAGGCATTATCTCTGGGCCAGTTTGCCAACGCCTTACAAGCTGCCTTAGAAACGCCTCCATACACCAGCGAAGAACTGGCCAAGACTCTTCAGACCGATGCTGTATTTGAGGTGCTTGTTTCCATCAAGAACAATCATAACATCAATGAGTTCCCTTCGTTCGTCAAACAATTGACGTCAGACCAGCAAGATACCTTGATCAAGTACATTTACAAGATCATGTCGACGAAGAATGGAGCTAAGCATGGGGCATTGATGTTGAGTTGGTTCGAGAAGACCGTCGAGGTCACGGGAATGGGTCCTGTGGTTCGTTTTTTCTCCGATAGAAGAACCGTCTGAATAACAACCACCAGGAACCAAATATTTGACCAATTAGAAATGATGGATCAACAAAATATTAGAATGTGATTAGTGTAGAATTCATGATATTGAATGAGGTTAGTGTAGAATTCATGATATTGAATGAGGTTAGTGTAGAATTCATGATATTGAATGTGGTTAGTGTAGAATTCATGATATTGAATGTGATTAATATAGAATATATGGTATTAAATGTGATTATATGAGTACGTTCAATGACTTCATGTGACTATATGAGTTTGTTTAATGACTTGTGTAGCTAATTATGATGGTCATTATTAATTATGTTATGGGCACATAGCTGCTGTGTTTATATAAAATCTCTAATTAGTGTAGAGTGGTGTCTTCTGAAAATGTTTTTGGCAAGCTGGTCCGCATACTAGACTCCTTTCCAATGCGTTTGCTGACCACGGAATCAAAGCGGTGTGAGATGTTGATATCGTTGGACATCCTTAACGGGCTGGGCGACTTTAAAGGCGTGGGTCTCTTGAAAGCCCCTTCATTTTCGTTGCCGAATTCCTGCGTAAAGTCTATGGTAGGGCTATTGGTCAATGGGTAGTTGATCTTGGTGAAATCCAATTCAGGGTACTCGAAGCTGGTTGTCCTGTTGATAATTTCGTTCAACTCGGTAATCTTGGCTTCTTGCCTGGCTTCTTTTGCTATGTGTGATTCAATGAGCTCATGTTGTTGATGAGCCTTGCTTTTCTGGGCCTCGAGTTCTTGCTGATACTCACCAATACTCTTCTTGTAGACCTCCAAGTCTTGGTGATGCTTCTCTTCCTTTTCCTCGAGTTCCTTAAGCGATTTCTTCTTGAGCTCATTCAATTCTTTATCTGCCTTGGTCTTGTAGGCCTCTAAGCTGTCGTTGATCTTCTGGAGTCCACGCAATTCCACAATCAAGGTCTCTTTTTCCTCCAAGATAGACGTGAGCTTGTTCAAGTTTTTCTCTTGGATACTGTTCGTTTGCTGAAGAGCCTCGACTTCAGCTCTCAACGTGGACTGGTTCTCAGCAACTTGCTCAAGTGCTTTTAGTTTCTCTATAGTGTCCTTGTATGAGTGTTCAACCGATTGATGTTTTTCCTGCAACGAAGCGAGTGCATCGTTGGAATCTTGGAGAAGAGCTCGAGTGGATTCAAGTTGCGATTGTGCAGTTTCAGAATCCATCGACTGTTGGCACTTCTGATCATAGCGCAGTTGCAACTCTTGGATCTTGGCATTCTGCTCAGCAACAGTTGACTCAAGTTCAGAGATCGTGTTGCCTTGGCCGATGAATTTCAGCATCATATTATCGAGATTTTGCCGAGTGAAGGCCAATTCCCGATGTATTTCCTGCATACTCCCACTCTTGATCTGAGCCAACGATTGCTTCAAATCCAGGATTGTGTGTATGAAAGCGTCTTTTGTATTTTTCAAAACATCAGGATGCACCCCAGTTGCATGTTTAGAAACATTGTGATGTACTGTTTCTCTTGAAATAGACCGAGGATTATAAGATTTTCCTACTACTTTACCTGCAAGCCTGATCCCAGAGGCTCTGACAGCAGGTCTCTTGGAAGAAATTGTGGGTCTTGCGTATCCAGGTAAAGCTGTCTTCAGCAGACGGCGAGGAGCAGTAGAAGCAGCTGCAGTAACAGGCTTGGGGTTAGACTTTATTAGCGTGTGCTTCTTCATGAATAGGTTCTGGGTATCATTAAATTCGTCCAAAGACGCCGCCACAGTGGCCGAGTCTGCCTTCTTGTTCAAGTGCAAGACAAAGTGGCTGGAAGGCTTGAAGATCAACTTCTCCACCATGGGAAACATGGTGCCTTTGGCAAAAGTATCATAGAATGTCCTGGTGTTGACATCTATGATGGACGTGATCATGCCTTGAGTGTACAAGTTAACTATAAGACACGACAGAATGCCATAGGACGAATTGGAGTGGCGTTTAGACACCAAGCGAACTATGGCCTCACTCAACTTGACTTTCTTCAATTGGCGTTCTAAAGGAATGGACTGGGCATAGTTCTTCACGTTGGAGATATGGAGCAAGTCCACGATTCCGTCTCTTTTGACTTCACAAGCACTCACGAAAACCGTGGTGTCAAGCTGCACGTATTGGGCAAAGATCTCCTTCAAACTGGAGAGCTTACCACAAGAACCAGTCAACACGATGGAGGCAGGTTCTGAGGAGAGGTTTTGCAAGAGCAGACCAGGGAGCGAGTTTTGGAAAACCACCAGGAACGGATGTTGTTGTTGGCCAAGCACAAGGGTATTTTGCGTGGTGGAAAAGGCCCCGTCTAACGCCTCATCAGGGCTACTAATGACCTTGAGGATATTCATGGTGTAAATATGGCTTGGACTGATTTGGCGTGTTTCAGCACAGTTTCAGAATGGTTTCAGAGTGGTGATAGAACGGTTTCAGAACGGTTTCAGCAGGGGATGGGTCGTGTTTTTGGTGGGTGTTTTCGTGATCTGGTGTGCTTGTGTATAGTGTTTGGTTGGTGTGTTTGGATATCGAGCGCGTTTCTCAGATCACGAGTGGTGTTTATGAAGCGGCCGGATGCGGTACGCGGTGCGAGAAGAACGATTGCAACTACTACTTTAACCGAAAACGGAATAGCCGAGATTGCTTGATCTGAACAATACCGCGTCACGTGAACATTTTTTTCACTATTAGATTTGATTAGTGGGTCACGTGTGAGCCAAAGCAATTATTTGTTACCAATCATGTGATCCAGAGTCAAGTATAAATACGAAAGGTTTGTGGATATGATTTGGTTGCTTCAACCCCAGGAGCGATAATCTCGAAGGTACTGATTTGGCCAAAAACTTTTGTCCCAAACACATTCTGATGTGTTGACAAGTGCTCATCATTTGGACTTGAAACTCGACGATGTTCAGTATCTGAACTCTGACAAACCAAGTCAAGAGCAACTTCTCACTCATTAATACTAAAATGAAAAATCAAAACTAAAAGCAATCAAAAATCTCCGCTTTTCTGTTTCAAGAAATATTGCTAGTCGATGTAGCCATAGAGCATAATCTGGAGTCTTAGCATGGATACTCATGCGATTTGCCAAAACCACGATATATGGTTCAGAACCGGGCCACATCTATGTTGGAGAACTTCCTCGAGATGTCTCCACGGAGTGTATACAGGACTGAAATAATAGAAAAGCAAGTGCACAGAACATTTGTGTCCCAACTATACCCATGAGTAATTTAGTCACGAGTACTGTGATGCTAACCATTATGGGAGCGCGCACCTCAGGCCCTACTAATGTGGTCTTAACCAAGGGACTTCGAAATACTTAGTCAGGTGATTACAGATTCAATAAAAAAAAGCAGTGACGTAAGAGATCGAGTAATTTCAATATTGAATTATCACCATTTGTCATAATCAATAAAATATAACTAACATAGTAGTACTTTAATGGTGTAGAGTGCTTCAAATTAGTAGTAGAAGACTGCGAGGACAGTCTAGTAGGGGAGAAATAAGCGTCCCTACATTAAATGGGTTCAAATGAGAAAATAGACATTCTTATGATAATTCGGAAGAGAGAGATAAAGAGAGAGATAAAGAGGAAGGATGTCTAGGGTCATGTGTTTTAATGGTGTATATGAGAGTCTATGTATGGTCAGATGGTGGGTGGGTCAGAGTGAGTGAGACTGGTCTATGGAGCTGGGGAAGCCATGCGCATTGAGTCTGGAGTTGGAGTCTGGAGTTGGAGTCTGGAGTTGGAGTCTGGAGTGTATAGTGTCAGATTCAACTATTAATAATTATTGAGTCAGGTGACAGTTGGAATTCCTAATAGTGGGGGAACTCTTGATTCGGAATTCCTACGCATTGAAAAATTTAATGCTGTGGGGTGGAGAAGCGTTTGCATTACCGGATTCGGAAGGCTAGCGCGCAACCCATTAAACACTCAAACAACATAGACTCACCCAAAACATTCAGTTTGATAGCCATGGCTCTAAAAATTCGTACATAAGTGCATGTAACATCTGGGAATTAAATTGGCCTGTTTTGTTTTTTCTGTTTCTTTTGTGGTGTGCTGAATGGTGTTTCAGAACACTAACCACCAGGCGGCCTCTCTGCAGTCACGTTGCAATCGTGCATTTCGCCCCACACCCTTCCACACCCAGCAACTATTTAAACAGGTGCACTTCCCCCACCTCTTTTTTTTCCTACCCATTCTACAAACCCCAAAACAATGTCCACCATCAAATTGAACTCCGGTTATGAAATGCCCCAGGTCGGGTTCGGCTGCTGGAAAGTCGATAAGGCTACTTGTGCTGACACCATTTACAACGCCATCAAGGTCGGTTACAGATTGTTCGACGGTGCCGAGGATTACGGTAACGAAAAGGAAGTTGGCGAGGGTATCAACAGAGCCATTGATGAGGGATTGGTTGCCCGTGACGAATTGTTTGTGGTCTCCAAGCTTTGGAACAACTTCCACCACCCAGACAACGTGGAGAAGGCTTTGGACAGAACTCTTGCAGACTTAAACCTCGAGTACTTGGACTTGTTCTTGATCCACTTCCCAATTGCCTTTAAGTTTGTGCCCTTCGAGGAGAAATATCCCCCAGGTTTCTACTGTGGTGACGGAAACAACTTCCACTATGAGGATGTTCCTTTGATCGACACATGGAGAGCTTTGGAGAAGTTGGTCAAGGCCGGTAAGATCAAGTCCATTGGTATCTCCAACTTCAACGGAGCATTGATCTACGACCTTCTCAGAGGCGCCGAGATCCCTCCTGCCGTTTTGCAGATCGAGCACCACCCATACTTGCAACAACCTAGATTGATCAAGTACGTGCAATCCAAGAACATTGCCATCACCGCATACTCGTCTTTCGGCCCACAATCGTTTGTGGAGTTGGACCACCCCAAGGTCAAGGAATGCACCACTCTTTTCGAGCACAAGGACATTGTGTCCATTGCTGAAGCACACAAGAGAACTGCTGGTCAAGTGTTGTTGAGATGGGCCACTCAAAGAGGCCTTGCCGTGATTCCAAAGTCCAACAAGACCGAGCGTTTGTTGCAAAACTTGAATGTGAATGACTTTGACCTCACCGACGCTGAGATCCAGGCAATTTCCAAGTTGGATGTGGGCTTGCGTTTCAACAACCCATGGGACTGGGACGAGATTCCAATCTTTGCTTAGAACGACTGAATAGTTTTGGACATGTTCCAGTGAAAATCCAACTAGACATGTAATTTAACTACCATGATCTAATCGTCACTACATCTCGTCTAATCTCTATTCTAATCTCTATTTTAATATCAATTTTAATTTTTTCTGATTTTTTCTAATCTCTATTCTACATCCTTAAATCCTCCTATTCCCAATGGCCTATATCGAGTCCAACACAGCCTTCCTTCCCACATTCAACAACTTCAATCTGCTGACAAAATCATCCCTGTTGATATAAGCACCACAGAGTCTTCTCTTTCCCGTAAACTCTGTTCTCAGGTGAAAGCATCTCCAGTTGTCAAAGATCAAGCACTGACCTGGCTTCAACTGGTAGAAGATCTCGTTTTCGGGAGAGCTGATGATGGCATACCAGCTCCGAATGGCCTTGTAGAACTTGGGCACATCTTCAGGATTGGCCCAGTTGTCCATACACGAGCGATCACTCTGGTTCCACCGCACCTGGATCAAGTCCCCGTTCAAGTCAAGCTTGAAGACTGGTTGGGCAATATCTGGCTGGATACACACCTTTTCTTCTCCAGCAGAATGAGCCGGCACTGGAATTTTAGTCAAGAGCTCAAAACTCTCGGGGTCCGTCTTGCGCAAGATCTCTGCACACTGGAACGCATCCACCAACGATGTGGTTCCTCCCTCTCCATCATGGTACAACAAATGGAACAATTGCAAACCTGGAGTATCGGACCAGTAGGTTCCGTCAGTATGGGAAGAAATATCGAAGTTGGTGTAAGCCGTGTCTTTCTTGCCCAAATCGGAGGTGAAGTCCCAGAACCCACCATAGTGCGTGGGTCTAATGTACATGAGCTTCTCACAGAGCTTCTCAGTATCTTCTGGGGTTACCGGCACATTGTCAATGAGCGTGAATCCATATTTCCATGTTTTCAAGCACCAGTCCTTGATGGCTTCTTCGTTGTCTGTTTCATCAGAAGAGGCCATGATCTGGTTGAAGTCGACAGTAGGCATGTTGTCCTTGATATCGGCCGTTTTCCAGAACTTTCTGGCCAAGATCTCTTTTTCGCCCTCCACCTTATCTTTTGGAGCAACAAGAGATGGGTTGTAGGCGTGAAGCCGCAACCAGGCGAAATCGTACTTGGATTCATGGTCGTCCTGGCTCCACACGATGGAAATGCCGGATTCGGTGGCGTCACACTGCACCGCAAAGATCTCGGGGTCGATAGTGGCCGAGTTGAGCAATCGCTGCTTGGTGGTGTCGAAGTAGCACTTGTCACAGTGACAGTTGTCTCTCAACCATATATAGTGGAACGACGACTGAACTCCATCGAAGTCCACAGTCAAGCTGTCTGGGTTGGGTCTTACCTGCATTGAAAAGTGTGGTGAAAAAAGAGAGGAATTAGGGTGGACCAAGTGTGAACTCGAGGTGGGTTCCAAAGTGGGATTTGAAAAGTGGGGGGTTAGCAGGAGTTGGAAACCTGGGGAAATGCGACTTCTTATTTGTTGCGCCCTTCGCCTTGGCTTACTGTACGAGGCGGTGGAGACAGTGTATGGTGAGAGGAAGCGAAAGACTGCGGACGTGTGCAGGTCGGGGGGATCCCCCCTCCGGTAAGACCATGCCACCTCGTTATATGCAGGTAAATACTGAATTCTCCAAGCTGACGATTGAAAATTGTCAAAGCCATGATATCGTGTATTTTTCCTTTCTTTTTTAAATGGCCCAGCGATGAAATCATAAAGGGCAGCTCGTGTCATATGACCGTGTACTGCATACAAGCACGCTGCGATCGGCCCCTAAACTCCCCCACCTCCTTATGGCTTATCTACCACCAGCAGCTACTACAGCCTACTTTGCATTGAGAGGTTGTTACGGTGGACTACCAAAGAACAAGATCTAATACTGCATAGTGGCCATGGTGGATCTTCTACTGTGCCAGTCCAATGTTTCACATTCCGCTTTGAGCGATGCTCTTACATGCCATGATAAGGACGGTGTTACTGCCATCTGTCGGCTGCCGGATAGCATGATTACGGATGTAGAGCGGAAGAAAGTGTGGTGTTATTTTTTAGGCCAACGACAGAGTGCGGAAAAAAACGAGTCTCAGTGTGAGGTTGCGGACTACAATGGGTCTTCACATCCTAATGGATCAGAAGGCCATGAGTTTGACTTGTCTCGAGACTTAAAATACAAGGGCTCTAAGTCTGGGGACTCTGGATACAATGACTCTAAATCTGGAAATATTGTATCAGAAGGCTCTGAACCAGAAGGATATGAATCTGGAGATATTAAACCAGACAATAGACCAAATAAAGCATCTCCAGACTTTCCATCTAGGGAGAGTGGACCTTGTGAAACTCCATATTGTGGGGAATCATATGAGAACCTTTCACTTCGGAGAGAAAATTCCCAGAAACCCCAAGAAAAACGACTTGATCTGGACCCCGAAAAGAAATTGGCATCGAACGAAGATCTAGATTTCTTGGTGCTTGATGATTTGAACCCCCATCCTGATGAAGCCCAAGTTATGCTCGATGTAAAGCGACTGTTCACTCTCTTGTCACAATTTCGCATGAACGGAAACTCTTCTTATACCACCATACTCTCTGGAGATGAAGTCAAGACCATGCGCAGGAAGCTCTACTTCCTTATAGTGCACATGCTTCGCAAGTACCCTTGTTTACACTATTACCAGGGCTACCACGATATAGCTAGCGTGGTGCTCCTTGTGTGTGGCAGTGACGAGGATTCGTTTAAGATTTTGGAGCAGCTTACGTTGTACCATCTTCGGGACTTTATGTTGCGGGACATTTCACTTACTATCAACCACTTGAAGCTCATTCCAATGATTCTTGAAAATGCTGAGCCTATGTTGTTTGAGATGATCCGAGGCACGTCTCCGTCGTACATGGAATCGGAAGGACTCTACTATGATTACAAATTCACACCTGCGCTTCTGCTGGTGTTGACGCTATTCAGCCATGATTTGGCCAGCTTCAACCATGTCACCAAGTTGTGGGACTTTATCCTCAGCTACAAGTCTGTGGCCGTGAGTGCTTACTTCTATGCTGCTGCTATTGTACATTTTAAGGATTCTATAGTGACTGCCTTAGACGATGTGACTGATGTGGATCTGTCCATGTTGCACTCGCTAATATCGCCAGCAAAGCTCTTTGGGGACTTGACCGAAGCTGACCTTGAGTCGATCTTACTTTCCACCTCATCCTTGATCATGGATTTTCCGCTTGAATCTCTGCCCAACTCCTCCAAAACCTATAAGGTGTGGTTCGAAGAATATAACTGGAAGTCTGTTCTCAGCACCACGTCCAGTTTCAAACCCACTTCGGATTTGAATCTCGATCTGGAGTCTCTTCGGAACATCTTGGATCTCCAGGAAGAGCAGCTGGTCTGCGAGACCTTGCATGATGCCGAATTGCTCAAGAAAGCATTGGAAAGTGCCGAATCCACGTTAGCAAGTTCCGAAGAATTCGAAAAGCTGAGCTTGTTTTCTTCTTCCAGCATGACATCGAGTGTCACTTCATTGGCCAACTCTTCAATCATCAAGAAGATCTTTGCGTCTGGAAACGATAAACCCTCCGGCCCGCAACCCAATATCTTCAAACTCACCATTTTTGTTGGGTTTGCAGGAATTCTTATCCACTTTATGCTTCGACAAAGCGGGTGGTACTTCATATCCAAATTGCCTCGGTTCATTCACAATAGCTTGGGTGACAAAGGATTTGCCAATGATGAACTCAGGCGTGTGAGCAATGTACTCGGCGAAGTTTGTTCCCATATGCGAGAAGCATTTGCACGAGAATCAATAGACTTGGGCCAAGTTGGTCTAGGTACTTTAAAGAGACACATCTATGCGCTAGGCAACCTCAATTAACCAACCACACCAAGGGACTCTAATCAGACTCCCGGCATTGCGTCGATGGAGTAAATGAGCACAACGTCTGCATATGGCGAGTGCCCCCAGCCTCTATTTCCACTTGAACTGATCATAAATCGGCCAGTATCATCAACAATGAGATTACTCAATACACCGCCATGGTGACCTGGAATAACATAGAACGGCGTAGCCCGCTTCTTGGACACAGCAGTTTCCTGTGTGAACTCGTCATATAACTTGAGGTTATAAAGACGGATGTTATCCTGGGATCCACAAAAGATGAAGTTGTCGTTTGGCATTATGGATAATGCACTGACAGGCCCCGAGATTTTGGGGAACGCCAAGCGTTTCAGTACATTGGGGACCAGAATACTATTATGAGAAGCATGAGGCATGCGCAAGGAGAACTCCTCCACCGTACTGTTTCTTCTACCCACGTAAAGTTTGTCTCCATCATTGGACCAACTGGCAGTCATACACCATGGAGGAGTGCCTTCAGGGACCCCAAGCTTCAATACGGAATTGGAGCCTGAGATACGGGCATCCCAAATGTTGATAGTACCATCGATATTGGAGCTCATGAAGATGTTATCGTCAGTAAGGGTTTTGTTTTTTCCCGAGTCGGTTTTAAAATTTTTAGATGCATCTTCCGATGGTCTGGCGTCATCCTTTTCGTCATCGTCCTCATCACTTCCAAACAACGAGTCAGCGTCACTAGAGTTTTCGGCAAATGTGATGTCCGTCAAGCCAATAGCCCTGTAGCTTATACTGGAGACTTGACCTGTACTCCCAGAGTATAAGTTCAAAGTCTTGCCCGTATTAAGGTCCCATTCCCGGATGCACTTGTCCCAGGAACCAGATAAAAAGGCATTTTGGGAGTGGTTGACTCGAAGCACTGAGACTGCATCGGAGTGGCCGTTGTTCAATGTAGGAGTAGCGGATTTGTTGGAAGTGTGGCGGAAATAATGGTGGATGTTTCCCTCGTTGTATATCATGGTGTATAAGGAAATTCCACCGGAGAGCAACCCACTAAGACACCAGTAGCCATTTCTCTCCACATCAAGAGCATAGACGGGGTTTGTTTTGGGTTCGTACGATGCAAACGTGGACGAGAAATCGGATTCAGAGATCTTGGGGTTTTCATTCATGATCTGGGTCTTTGTTAGTGGCTGTTCATTCTCCCAATACGAACCAATGACTCCTGCCTTGTTAACATTATCCATGAGGTTGTGTTTTTGGGCCACGGTCAACGGAGCCTTGCCGTCGATGGACGCCGAAAAGTCGTACTTGCGGATGAACCCATCTTCTCCACCCGTGAGAAGCCATTTGGGGCCTTCGGAAATGGCTACAGCATGACATTGTTGAGCATAAGGAATTGCCACCATGGGCACGATCTCAAAGTCGCTAGCTGACTGCACGGCCTTGACTGCGTTTTCACGGATGCTTTTGAAATCTAGCACGGGCTTCGGCGGCTTACCTGACGTATCAGAGGCCCCATTGTTGGAGTTATCTGCACCATCCCCGTTTTCTTTTTTGTCTGGGTTTTCAGAATTAGGGTTCCCATCACCATTGTTGGCGTAGTTTGAATTTGAGCCCGACAGTTTGTTCTGTTTGTCTTCAGACTCGTTACCTTCGTTGTCATCATTATCATCATTTGCATCGTTTTCTTCATTATCTTCGTTTCCTTCAATTCCTTCCATTCCCTCATCATCTTCATCTTCGTCGTCGTCATCGTCGTCGTTTTCGTCATTTTCATCGTCTTCATTCTCGTCGTCGTCGTCATCGTTCATATCATCATTGTCCGGCTTGGATTGCGTGTTCTGTTCATCGTCCAAGTCCATATCAGAATTGTCCTGGTCATCATCGAGCATCTCGTTCTCTGCATCATTGAAGAGATCTTCGTCCGCTGACATGGTGTGTGCGTTGGGTTAGAACTGATGAACCTGCTCGCAGTGTATTTGATAGTACTCTGTGTAGTACGCAGTGTAGATGCATTCGCACTCTGGCACACTCAAGCGCAGTCCACGGTATACTGACTACAACTGAAATGATAGATCTAGAGTGAACTGAAAAAAAAAATTAGTGGAGTATAATTCGAGGTAAGAAACGTATTGTAAGATTCGATTATATTCGCAAGCCAATTCGATGGACATAGATCTATGTAGCCAGACTATAGAGTGAGGTACTGAGTGGGCAGAGACTCAAATGCGTTGAGTGAAGGTAAAGTGAGTATTGTGGCTTATTGAGTGAGCCATGAGTGTATAATAATAGCAGAGTGCTGGTATAGCTTTAGGGATGTAATTGGTATAGCTTTAGGGATGTAATTGGTATAGCTTTAGGGATGTAATTGGTATAGCTTTAGGGATGTAATTGGTATAAAGTGTAGTATTCAGTGTATATTGAGTGCTACAGTGTTTTTCAAAACGATTCAAACCCGCACCATATAAAGATTCAAACCACACTAGCAATATTAAAGAAACCAATATTTCAAAAAGTTGCTGTTTTGAATATTTAATTGAGATTTCACATAAACCGCTTATTTCAAATCCTTGATCCTTAGCATTTTTTTAGTCATAAGTACAAAACTTTTGGACTTATCAGTTTGTTTAATTTTGCTAGTGTGGTTTGAACATTTTGCTGCGCTCCTTTGAATACAGTAGTTATGAAAAACACTGTACAGTGAGTGCTACAGTGAGTGCTACAGTGAGCTGTAGAAGAGTACACAGTTGTGACCCCCTAACATACAATAGTATATACTCTGTGCTCTAATATTACTCAAAGCCAGACTATCTCCTGAATGATATATAGAGAGATTATTTCCTGCCGTTGTATTGTATAGGATATACTGTGACCATACTGTGATCTAGATGAGTGCGCACTGAATGCCCGGTGCTAGGGACACGGTATGAATTATAACCACCATAATGTATGCTATATTTAGCAGTTTTCGGATCAAGCCAAACAGGGTTATCTCCAGTCATACGCAATTACAACAAACTGGATTAGAGACTACACTCGATGGTGAATATATATATTCGTCTAAACCAAGCAATACGCTTCCTCGAAGAAAGCAGCACGCTTACTCGTAGATCCAAGACACCATGGCGGACTTGAAGTCAACCAACTCCTCCTTCTTGAACCACAAGCCAATCTCCTTGTTGGCAGATTCGACCGAGTCGGAACCGTGAGCAACGTTTCTACCCATGTCAATGGCGAAGTCACCTCTGATGGTACCTGGGGCAGATTGCAATGGGTTGGTGGCACCCAAGATGGCTCTACCTTGCTTGACAACATCCTTACCCTCCCAAACGGTGGCGAGAACTGGACCAGACAACATGTACGACAACAAGGATGGGAAGAATGGCTTCTCTTGCAAGTCATCGTAGTGGTTTCTCAACAAGGCCTCGGTTGGCTGGCACAACTTGATGCCGACCAACTTGAAACCTCTGTTCTCGAATCTAGAGAGGATGGAAGAGATCAATCCTCTTTGGACTCCGTCAGGCTTGATGGCAATGAAAGTTCTCTCGGTGTTAGACATGGTATATAGGGAGGAGGAGGGAAGAATTTTTTCTTGGGCCGCTTTTTTTTCGCTTTTTGACCCGCGGCCCGCATCATGTGACCTGGGGTACACCTATGGGGCCATTGGGTGTCTGCAGAGTTGAAGGACACGTGTTTAAGTAAATTGAGTTTGGTGCATGTTTCCGAAATTCCTATGTGGAGGTTTCAGAGCTGTGTATTTTTCTTAGAATGTTCCAGACCTCTCAAGGCTCCATCCTAAAATTATTACATTTCCGTTGCACATGTTTCAGATCTATGCCGGTCGTCTCGAGGTGTCTCAGTAGTGTCTGCGAGCAGAAGCACCGTGCGCGCCATATAAACACTCCGCTTCTGCTCAACTACAACAACTACTTCTACACGCTAACATTCCACCATGAGCCCGCCACATTCAGTAGTCAGCCCGAGACAGGCAGAAAAGAGAGGCCCCACTACACCTTTGAAACAGTCCAAACTTCAGAATAAGCGTAAGGTGGTGTCGAAACCTGAACCCATGGTGAACCCCACCTTGGCCGCAGAGCCATCTTCTGCTTCCCTGTACCGAGCTGAGCTCCTCAAGGCCAAGTACCAGAATTGGTGCCTTGAACAGAACTTGGCCAAGCAAAAGAGCTTAGTGTCGTTTTTGGAACTAGAACAAAGCTTCCAGAACTGATCTCAATGTGTGTACTGACACATTGATGTGTTTGTATTATGTTTCACAATACTTACCTGACATGAGATTCACGTATCTTATTGTCACGCAGTGGCTCATATATGCTTCATGCCACTTTATTTTACTACAGAAGTAACTGCTTCATATTGTTTTATATTAATCATGGGTGTACTATATACAGGTTTCTTCCATGAAATCTACTCATTGGGTTTGTTGAGAGTTTCCCCTTATTTTTGACTTATAGTGGCTGCACTTCTAATATCTGTCAGCTCGATTATACGTCTGTGCTGCTTCGGGTGGCCTTGAAGTAGTCCCCCACCTTGGAATCACGGTCGAAATAGTGTCCATCTTTGGAGTTGTTCCAGTCGTTGACCCTCTGAGCAAGACGGGCTTTCTCCTCGTCTCTACTTCCACGCTCGCTCAAATCGTCCTTGAGCCACCGCAAAACGAGTGGGTGAAGTGATTCGGCCAAGGCCACATCTATACCCTGATCCTTCTTGAAAGAAACGCCATCGATGCCAGCCAAGAAATTGATCTTGTCGATTTCCACATCGTCGGTCTTTTTACCGTCATTCAAGTGGATCACACGATCACACCAGCTTTTGCCTAAACCGTCGAAAATATGCGTGGCATATATCACACAGCAGTTTCGTTCCCGACACTCCCTCTTCAAGAAGTTAAGGAGGTTTTGTCTCACAATGACATCTAGGTCAACAGTGACTTCGTCCAATAAGAGGAGTTTCCATGGCTTGAGCAACCCCATCACCAACTGCACTCTTCTACGCTCTCCATCAGAGATGAACGCCATTGACCAACTGGGATCCAAATCAAGGATCTGAATCAACTCGTCTCTCCGATCGCGGAACTGTTCGCCTCCAATGGATGAAATGAGTAACTTGACGGGGATGTCTCGTCTGACCACCTCATTGTTGGCCCACTCGGTGCCCAAGTAAGCAATGTGGTTATTTATGTCGGAGTTGACGTGCTCATTACGGGTGATGGAGAATTCGAACGGATCAAAACCCCCGAGCCGGAGCTTTCCTTGCTTGATCAATGTTTTTCCAGCAAGGATCTTGAGCAATGTGGACTTGCCTGCTCCATTAGGTCCTACCAATAAGTTGGTGGAACCCCATGGGATTTGCAAATTGACGTTTTCTAAACCGCGTCTTTTATTCTTGAAGAAATATGTGAGGTCAGTGGTCTCCACTGCATATTCGGATTCAGACATGTTACTGGAGGATATGAGTATTCAAATGGGAAGGCGCGTGGTTATATAGTTAGATTGCGTGCTCGGATGCGTCTCAAATTACGGGCTCTAGTCGCATGTCCTGCATACATCAGATGCCTTGCTCAATATACTTTTAATCAATTACACACCTAATATTTCAACTCTTCCGTCCAGAGAAGGGCATCGTCCCGTACCTTGCTGTTGACAATACCAGCGAAGACCTCCTTCACCTCGTCCGTGAACCCTGAGTGCTGCGTGCTGAATTGTCTCAAGTATGTCTTGAGCAAGCCCTTGTACTCGAAGAACAACCATTGGTTGTCGATTTGCGTCATCACCACCTTGTCGTTTTTCTCGTCATCCGAGAAATCCGTTTGGATCTTCACTGCATCTGTTTCAGGGTTGTCCAAACTCAAAGTGTCCAAGATCTCATTCAAGTTGCGCACAATCAAGTTAAACAACAACAAGATGATCTCTTTGAAGTTATCACTCTTGGCCGAGCTGCTCAACACGCGGTTGATGGATTCCATACACGACACATTGTTAATGATGAGGTTGTAATCCAGCTTGAGCGCACTGCGGATAAGAAATTGTGGGTGCAAAATCTTGAATTCGATGAGATACTCCAAAATCAAGAACCCCACCTGGGGCTGGTGGATCCAGATTCTGAGGATGGACTCCACAATCCACGATTGTCTGTTGTCTTTTTCTTCCTCGGAAAGCCCGAGATCCGGGAAAGCAAAGTCGGTTCCACTAAGCTTGTAGTCCTCTTCAGTGACAGGCTCACCACTGATAAACTTCAACTTAGCCACGTCTCTGTTGATGATACTAACAACCGAGTAGATGGATCTGGACCCGATGTAGGCGTACGTCTGGAAAATAAGGTTGATCAAGATCTTGTTGTTGTCAACATTCACCACTGAAGACTTGATGGCCTCCAACGTCTCATTGACCATATCATGGAACTGTTCATTGGTTCTCCAATTGGCAATGATAAAATCGTAAAGCTTGTTGGCGACTTCATTGAGAGGCAATTGTGGGTTCGAGAACTCGTATATGAGCTCCTCCTGCGCAGTCATGATGGAGTTATGGGCCGCCATCTCCTTCTTTTGATTGACTGCTGCCTTGATAATGTTTTTAAACTCATCATTGGTGTCATTTCCATAGAGCGAAGTGTCGTAATCAATGACAAATTGGTCTGCGTTGGGGTAAAGCGAGATGTCGAGGTATTGGTAAAACTCGTCAAGAGCCACTAGTTTGCCCTCGCCATTCTCGGGCTGCGTCATGGTCACAAAGCTGTCCTTGATTCTATTTTTGTTTGAAAGCCGAATTTCCTTGGCAATCAAGTTTTTGATGAAGTTCTTCTTGGGGTGGTAGAAGAGGTTGGAATATTTGACCGAGTCCTGCACCCACTCGTCCCACTTCCAACTGAAGTCGAAGTTGGAAATTTGCGTGGTCATCCAGTCCATAAAGCGAATCTTGAGTTCATAGTCAAAAGTGTGCAAATTATTGTAGAAAAAACGAATAGCCCGGCCGAAAACTGGAGCAATGGATTCGGGACTCTCGCGACAACACGAGATAAGCACCGTGTAATAGTAGATTTCGTAATGTAATGGCTTGGGAAGCTGGAAAATCATCGTCAATATACTCTCCACTGCCACATCCTCCACCTTCCACGTTGAAAGGGGTGGACTGTTTTCTCCCAGTTCATTATCTTTGGCCACGAGAGCGAGCTGGTCCACCGAAGATCCTGGTGGACTGAACAAATTTTTGGAGCAAAACAAATCTAAGATCGACAATTGAATGGATGCTTCTTTCTGGTTGAATGACATGTTGGTCAAAATGTCAAAGGCCAAATCCTTAAAGAACAACCCATAGTAAGACTCGATGGAGGGCACAGTTTCAAAGCTGGTAGAGTTGTACACCTGGAAAATCAACCGAGGGTGCTGCACCCATAAGGCATCGATCAAGCCGGTAGGCTTATAGTTCTGGAGTTGTTCAGTGGTCGGAATGGAAAACTGAGGCAATTGATGCTTGACGAGTTCACTTGAGATGGAATTACTCTTGAGTGCATCAGAAAGTACCGGGTCCAAGTACTCGGAAAAGTTTAGGAACAACGAGTCCTTCAATGCTGCCCAGTTCTTGTCTGGAGTCTGCAAGCCCACAAGAGCAGGCAAGATCAACGTCACAAGTTTCCTTGGTCTATATGGCAACAGGTCGGCAAAGTTACCGTCTTTGGAATCGAAAGGCTCCAACACAGAAATTGTCTTTGGAGTAAGGTCCTCCATGATCTTGAAAGTATGTGCTAGCTCAATTATTTCATTAGCACCATTAATAGTGTTATCGGAGAAGTCATTAGAAAACAAGTAGGGAATGGCAAGAAGAGTGTTGTAGAAGATCTCTTCGGCAGTTCCATTCCGGGACAGCGAAGCGTTCTGTAAGTCAATTGCAGCCTGGAGGAACTGCTTGAGGATGTTGGTCATGGCATTATTCTCAACAATTGGAGACAAGGCCGCCAAAAACTTCAAGATGGATTTCAAGTCGTTGAACACTCCGGCATCTTCAGACCAGCCGGGGTACTTGGCCACAACATCGGAGGTAGCCAGGCCTTCCTTGGAGCTTGCAGTGCCATCTCTCGAGATATCCATGGCATCATCAGAAGCTGCATCACCCATGGCCACATCCTGGGCCTTGAGTTTATCTAGTAGCTCCTGGCCCTTTGCGTGGAAAAATTCCACCACATACTTGGCCACCAAGAAGTTCTTGGCGTTGCAGATGAAGATCAACACACAGAGGTTGGGAATTTTCTGGGGCTGCTCCCGAACCACGGCATAAAGCGTGGAGAGAATGGCCTCACGTAACTTATCCATCTTCTCGAACTCCGCCACAATTGGGTTGGAAATGTACGAGATGTCGTCCACCTGCTCGGCCAACTTGGGGTTCTCTCCTATACGCCGGATATCCTTGCAGATGTTGGCAATTAACTCAGTGGCCGGGTCCACGTGCATTTTCTTGGCGGGGTCATCGTACTCGTTGAAGTGGCCGCCGTTGGACTCGTCGAACTCGTCTCTGGATCTCTTGGCTGGGTTCTCCATGACGTCAATAGAAGAGTATCAGATGTTGACTTGGGTTTTTTCGCTGCGACGGTGCGCGGGGCCAGTGCACCATCACCTCCCGCTCCTGCAGACGGACAGCCTGCTGCTCCCTACCAGTACAGTTTTAGTTGGGGTAGGGAGGTTGAAAAGGGGAAAATAGGGCTTGAGTGGTACATTCGGTGGTCATGTGATTGCTGTATTTTTTTTTTTTTTGAACTTTGATGTTCAGGTGTGCACAGAACGTAGATGGTGGAAGAGGCAGATCTGACCATGGTGAAAAAGAGATCTGACCATAGTTTGAAGCCCTGTGGAGCGTGATGTTACTGTTTAGTTGGTTTCCAATGCTTTTTGAAGCAATTTCAGGTACTTTTAATTAGTGTTTTCAAAATAATGTCTTCAACAATAATGTTTGCACATCAACGTTTGTCTTGAAAAAATCACGTCCAGTATTGGTAGTTGGGTGCTTGGCGTAGTGAGGCTCGTGACTCGCGGACTATTAGTCACTCGGTCCACACTCTCTCACCATTGTCCACGCCCCATTGACTATATAAACCATTGATCCGCTCAAACTAATTATTCGCAGCCCTAAATTTTCGAGCAATCACCAGTCACCATTCGAATTCTTCTCAAAGGTATAAAACATGTCCTTGAAAAATACTCTCTCGAAACGTGTGCTAATACAAGATGGCTCCACCGGTACAGAGCTTGAAAAACTCTTGCCTCTTGATCACCCACTCTCTGTCAAAGGGTCTCCCCTCTGGTCCACCAAAATCCTCTTGGGAGAACCTTCCTTGATCACCCAAGTCCACAAGAGCTACTTGGAAGTCGGTAGTCAAATGATCATCACGTCCACATACCAAGCCTCGGAGTGGACCTTGAAAAAACACGCAGGTCTTGATCTCGCAGGCTCCAAAGGAGTGTGGCAGAAATCGATCGACTGTGCCAAAGAGGCCATTGAAGCATTTCCTGAAATCAAGGAGAAAGTATATATTGCTGCTTCCGTGGGGCCTTACGGTGCGTACCTTGCCAATGGTGCGGAATATAGTGGTGTATATGATGTGACGGACGTGCACCAATTGGCCGAATACCATGAGGAAATGGTGAAGTTTTTCATTGAAAGTGCAGATGTGGATGTGATTGCTTTCGAGACCATTCCCAATTTCTACGAGGTCCAGGCCATTTTTGAGCTTGTGAAGAAGCTCTACTCCGATTCGTACCAGAAGGAATTCTACTTGAACTTGAGCTGCAAAGATGAAACCACACTTGTTGACGGAACTCCACTTAAGGATGTGGTTCGATATATGGTGTCCCAACTGACCTCATTGGTCAAGGCCAACTTCGTGGGAACCGGATGCAATTGTGTACCGTATGAGATCGTCTCTGGTTTTATTCAGACCATCAATGCTACGTGTGAAGAGTTAGGCACCGAGGCCTTAGACTTGATTGTGTACCCCAACTTGGGTTTTGAAAACGATATGTCCAACCCTAGCGAGTATGTTTTTCGCTCCAATACTGAGGGCTGGAAGAAGGCCATTGAACAGTGGTTGACTGTACCAAATGTTAGAATTATTGGAGGCTGCTGCAGCACCGGACCAAAAGACGTCAGAGTCATAAATGATGCCATCGTTAGAAAACAGAACCACTAGATACGCTGGTATCGACAAACAATGTCCTAAGCATTGTTCAAACTATAAATACGTTCATTTTAAGTACAATAGACATTCATTTATTAATTCAAAGTACAATAGACACTCATTTATTTATTCAAAGTACAATAGACACTCATTTATTTATTCAAAGTACAATAGACACTCATTTATTTATTCAAAGTACAATAGACACTCATTTATTAATTCAAAGTACAATAGACACTCATTTATTAATTCAAAGTACAATAGACACTCATTTATTTATTCAAAGTACAATAGACACTCATTTATTTATTCAAAGTACAATAGACACTCATTTATTTATTCAAAGTACAATAGACACTCATTTATTAATTCAAAGTACAATAGACACTCATTTATTAATTCAAAGTACAATAGACACTCATTTATTAATTCAAAGTACAATAGACACTCATTTATTTATTCAAAGTACAATAGACACTCATTTATTTATTCAAAGTACAATAGACACTCATTTATTTATTCAAAGTACAATAGACACTCATTTATTAATTCAAAGTACAATAGACACTCATTTATTAATTCAAAGTACAATAGACACTCATTTATTAATTCAAAGTACAATAGACACTCATTTATTAATTCAAAGTACAATAGACACTCATTTATTAATTCAAAGTACAATAGACACTCATTTATTTATTCAAAGTACAATATACATCTATTCCTTTAAAGTATAATAGACTTGAACTACAGAAAATAACATATTAATTTATTATCATCGACATTCATAAATCAGTTGACACCACCAGAAACCGAAGACCAGGGCATATTAGGGTCTTCATACATGTAGTCTGGCAGCAACTCAGTGAAAACTTTTAACTTTTCTGGCGACAATGCCGTCTTTCAAAGAAAACACGCCAATTACCCAGGCCATGATCAATGCAACTACGCCTAAACTGACGTTGAATGTGAACATAGGCGTGTAACCATGGTACTCCATCAGGTGCACCACAGGGTCACATGACTCAATGAAAATCATTCCGCCACAAATGAGGCCAAACGACAGCAAAAGCTCCGTCATAGGGTACAGTGGCTTAGTGAGGTATTTGGGGTTGGTGGGGGCAACAGCCATGTAAATGTATGTGATGACACGGAAAGCACATGCCAAAACAAACAAGTTACCCCACTGCTGATGCAAAGTTGATGACAAGTGCGAAGCCTGCTCGTGCAGAGACATAAGATAGCCAGTCCAATAAATAGTGAGCACGGGGAATGGGTTGGGTGAGTAGCCAGGCGTGGCCTTCACAATTGTAGACACTTGGTCTTGGCTGGCCGCAACTGACAAGTTGTCAATAGCCTTCTGGTATCTCCATACGGCCAAGTTTTTCTCAAGCAAAACACCACAGAGCCCACATCCAATGAAGATGAAGGCAATGGACACGTGTTGCAAGTCTTTGGCAGAAAATTCACCTCCAGGGTTAGCCAAGTGTTCCATGAAGATATTGGTGGTTCCATAGAAAAGAATTAAAGCCGACTCCACGAACTCCATGGAGCAAAGCCCACTGGACTGCCACCGGAGCCAAAAAGTTGTTGCGGCTTTCCCGCTCACAAATCTGTGGTTCCAAGCCCAGCCCTTGTTCTTGAATGCACCGCAGTAACGAGCTAAGTACACCAAGCCAAGCACAAAGAACACTCCACCTTTAATGAAGTGTGCTAACATGTTGAAGAAGAAACGGTCGTTTCCATATACCAAGTAAGTGGCAATTCCAGTGGGGAAGTAGACGAGGAAGTATGCAAAGAGACCCCAGTTACAGATGCTGGTCAAGGCCAAGGCAGTTTTGCCGTAGGCCTGAGTCACACGCTTGAAAGCAGGGAATTTGAGAAAGAAATCCGCCACCTTGGAGGATTTGGGCGTGAGCATGGCATTGTTGGAAGTCTTCAAGTCTTCCTCGGAATAAGAGGTCAGGTCGAACGAGTGGACTCTGGAGTCGGAGTTCAGTCCGCGCAAGGTGTGCTCGGAAGAATCCACCGTGGTCAATTCGTTGTCAGGGGTAGCCAAAGCAGTTTCCAACTCGTTGTATTCGTAGTCGGTGTCGATATCCAAATAACGGTATGCGACTGCAGAGAGAGCAATGGCCCAATGGGCAATGGTGGCCATAAACAAAATCACCGACATCTTAGTGAAGGCATTGTTGGGATACAAGTCCCGGATGGAGCCATTGAAGATCCAAAGGCACGAGCACGATACTAGTATGAGTGCGGAATGTACCGTCAAGAAAGGGAGGTACAAAGCATGCTTTGTGTTCCAGAACACCAACACCAATGGGTACAAAAACACAAAGGAGAAGAGGTAAGATGCCATGTGCGAAGTGAGGGCCCAGCGCTTGGACGAAGGTGTATTGAAGTATGTTTCAGTGGAGTAGTTTTCCCAAAAAAGCCTCTCCTCAGGCTCAAGTGGCATTTGTAGAATAGGCATGCCATGGTGTTGTTTCTCCTTATGGGGCACCGGCACAAGCGAAGCCGAGGAGTGGGACATTTCCATATCGTGAGACATTTCCATATCGTGGGAGTGGTCGGGATGCATTGAGTCAATTTCAGAGGAGTCATGGTGGGTCAATTGAGCATTTTGCATTCCAGCTGCAGAGGCTACAAGGGGAGTCGCCATCAAGAGAGCAAAGGCACGCATTGTATAAGGGATGTAGGGAAGGGTTTAGGAGTCAGGGGTTAAGGTTGTTAGGGGGGTGGAAAGACAATTGACTTCAGGAGAAGTTGGCAATGAAGAAAGAGGGATATGCAGGGGTGGGTATATCCAAGTGGGACGTGATAGTTTCGGGGAGACAAATGGTAATAAGGCGATGGCTGCAAACAAATGGTAGGCGTATCGACAGCTTCAAGTAGGGCGCTTCACCAGCAACAGTTTCAAGGCACTATACAAAAGGAGGTTAAGGAGACAGCACACAATCACCAAAGACGTAAGTCAGATAAAGACTCAGTACAATGGGCGAGGGTAGGTATTTATAAGTGTTGCGCGGGCATGCTGAGCCGGTATGGTGGCACCATAGTTCACGCCGTGCGCAGTATTTGCATGCGAGTCATTTAACACTACGGGACGATTCGGAAGCGGCGGTTTCGGGGCCCGACATGCCTGCCCTCTCTGCCTCCATTAGTCAGCCACAGGCCATGGGATACAAACAGGTTTAAAAGAGCAATTGACCTGGAATTCCGAGTGGACGGTGTACACCGGATGTGAAACCGATCGGGGACAAAAAAAAAAAACACAAGATATTTGTTTTTCTATTTTTTTGTTGTATTCGTTTTGTTCTCTTTGCTATTCATAGTTTTGCGGAATCTCATCGCACTACACGCAAGGCAATCTTGCTATTTGGGGAGAATCTATTTTCTTCGCTATTTTCTATATTCTTCTCTGAGCGCACTGACTCACTTCGGAGCCTGCCTAAAGCAGTGACACCGATAATCACCACCATAAATTTCAGTAATACACACTATGCGTATTTGAGCAATACATACTACTAATGCACACTTATACTGAAACATATCTTTGATACACACTTTAATATATACTACTGCTATACTGAAACATATGTTTGATACACACTTTAATATATACTACTGTTATACTGCTGGATAATGCATTTTGTTGGCCGAGGAGTGTAAAGCTACGGTGGGTAGTCTAGAACAGGCCCGCGAGTAAAGTGGGCCAATATTCCAGCCTTTGCATCTCGGGAACCTATATATGCGTTGAAAACCGCCAAGCACCTCGACTGATGCTCACATGATGTATTTGTTTTGCATCCAAAGCTGGGTATTGCTACTGACGGCATTCTCGGCTCGGCCCATCTTTGCCGCATGCACACTTGATTACTTGCGTATGCTTGCTTGGCCACCGCGGCTGCCCCATCTCAGCTACCTTTTATACTACCACTTCTGGTGTATGTCCTCATGAGCTCCTGTGCCAATCTACTGTACCTCTATGTACCAGTACATCTCTCTTTTCAGCTGTATATGTCTATATTCACTCTCAAAAACTGGGGTCGTGTATACCGTTTAGTCGTGGCTAGTGTGGGAGTGCTCTAGTTTTTAGCGCAATGCATTACTTGCTACAGGACTCTTGTCTTTCATCTGACTCGGGCAATTTCCCGTGTGCTCGCTCGGTGTTGTCCCCAATTCGGGTTCCTCAGTATCACATGACTACATCTGGCTAACAAGTAATGTCCTTATTGAATGTCCTTGTGCTTATAAGGCGTTCTTTCGCGTCAAGTAGTCGAACCGCGAGTAAGTGTACCCGATAAATGGCAAGTCCTCCTTGACGTTTTCGCCGTTAGACTCCGCTTGCTGCTGGTGCGCCCGGCTCATCGCCGGACTGTCCGGCACATTCTCCAACTCGTCCGTAGGGAAGAACCGTGTATCAGTAATTGACCGTAATTTGGGGATGAATGGCGCATCCACCTTTCTAATAGTATCCCAATCCACTCCACGGAAGAAGGGGTGCTGTTTGATTTCATCTGCACCGCCGTGTCGGCCGAGTCGTCTATCGCTATTGGTCAACAAGCTGCGGATCAAGTCCTCTGCTTCCGGCGACAAGTGAATATCCTCGGGGATGATCAAGGATTCCTGCCAATTAATGATCTTGCGGTATGTTTCGTGCGGTGTCTCCGAGCAGAAAGGTGGCCATCCGATCAAACACTCGAACATAATGGCCCCCAATGACCACCAGTCACACTCCTGCCCATATCCTTGATGGATGAAGATCTCGGGCGCAATGTAGTCGGGCGTGCCAACTGTAGAATATGCCATGAGCCGACGTGATTTTCTCCACGTTTGCATCTGCTGTCTGTTAGTCATAGTCAAATGAATGGCATCCACCATCACTGAGTTCCGTTGAGGATTTTTGCCCGGGGTCACCAACGTGTTCGAAGAGTTCAGGTTATCTTGTTCCAAGAGCTTCTTGAAGTAATTGGAGTCATGCGTTTTGTGGAATCCTGTGGACAATCCAAAGTCCGAGAGCTTGATGTGGCCACGGATATCAATCAAAATATTATCGGGTTTCACATCACGATGGATGAATCCCAACTTATGAATAGCCTCTATAGCCAACACACACTCCGCCATGTAGAACCGGGTGATGTCCTCGGTGAAGATCTGCCATCTAATAAGCATAGTCATTAAGTCTCCACCGGGGAGAAACTCCATGATCAAATATAAATTGACAGAGTCCTGGAATGAGTAGTAAAGAGAAACCACCCAGGGCGAGTCGCTTCCGGCCAAAACATCTCTTTCCGCCTTGACGTGCGCCAATTGATCTTTCTTGTACATCTCCGACTTCAAAAGAGTCTTCATTGCATAGATCTTTCCGGTGTTCTTCTTCTGCACCAAGCGCACCTCTCCAAAAGCTCCCTTACCAATGACCTTGACGGTGGAGAAATCCTCCAAAGACAATCTTGTTCTTCTCAACCGTAAAAAGTGCGACTCCTTCTTACCCAAATTTTGCAATTGCCTGTTCTTGCGCTCCTCACTCATTCCAGCCTCTTCCATTGAGAGTTTGTTTTCCAAATCCATACGACGCTGATTTCTCTCGATGGCGTGGGTCACCGCCATTTGATAATTATTCTCCAATTTTAGTTTGATGGCGGCCGTTTTGTCTTGCGTGGCTTTGCTCAACAAGTTGGGCTGCCGGGTGAAATACACATAGTTATCACCAGAAGCTTCCTGGGCATGGTTGGATTGTGCTGGAGGGGTATGAGGGGTAACCGAGGGTATTTTGGGAGCCTGCAGAACGCCGTCAAAAGGAGTTGTATTGTTTGTTTGTTGATTCTGGGATTGGGCCTCGGCCTCAGCTCTAGCTTGGGCTTGTGCCTGAGCTTGCGCCTGAGCCTGAGCCTGAGCCTGGAGTTGAGCCTGAGCCTGGAGTTGAGCCTGAGCCTGGGCTTGTGCTTGAGCTTGTGCTTGAGCTTGTGCTTGAGCTTGAGCTTGAGCTTGAGCTTGCGCCTGGGCCTGGAGTTGAGCCTGAGCCTGTGCTTGAGCTTGAGCTTGCTGACCTTGAAGGCTTTGCGTAGAGTAATTGTCAGGGTTCTGCATTTGTTGAGCAGCAAAAGTCTGCTGATGTGGCACTGGCGAGTTGCCAGGAAAAGTGCCCACGCTGGAATTATCACCAAAAGCCAGCACATCATGCAAAGAGCCCGTGACCAGGTTGTTCAGATGGCTGATATCCGATAAGTTGGTATTGCTGGAGTTGTTCAAGGCCGTGAAAGCCAGCGGGGGCTGGAAGCTCAACGACGAGTTGGAGTCCACCAGCTGGAAGTTGGTGCGCTTATCATCGAAGTTATCAAAGGTTTTGCCCGAGGAAAACGTGGGGGACAACTGGAAGTTGGGAGGCTGTTCATGGCCGTTCATGGAATTCCAGTTCGTTCTTTGGGCGTCCGCCTGAATGGTGTCGTTTGTATCCTCGTCCATGTAACTATCGTCGTGAACATTGGAGTGGTCGAACTGAAGCTTGGGAATCTGCTGCAGACGTAGGCCGTCAAGGCCACGGTCCATCTGGACGTCAGGGTTGTTGAAGATATGGTTGTGGTAGTCCGAGTCCATGCTGCTGAGGTGTGAGGAAAGTGGTCGAACTTCTTGACGTGTTCTTGGGGTACCTTGGTGAACAGTTAAGTATTGCCTTGATCAACAGTTAGTGCTACCTTAATAACAGCCTTTTTCAAGCTATTGCGTGAACAGTCAGGTGGTTGGTGGTGTATTGGGGGAGTGTGACGGTGAACACGAGTGGTCTCAGTGGGTCTCAATCGGAGCGAGTGATCTGTCCCTCTGATCTGGCTCCGTAATGCAGCTAGTCTCTGGTTAGAGCAGTATGTATCCTTGTTTCTGACTGGCTATCGCGATCTGCTAAAACGCTTGTCCTGACTAGACCTGCACAACTAAGAGATGAAACAACCTTGACACGAAACGACGATGTTGTTGTTGCTGTTGCTGTTGCGGTGGTTCTCCCAGTAGTGTCGTCGGAGTGTCTTTTTCTCAGTCGCGCACCCGTGCCTACTGTTTCGCGTCTAGAGGTACAGCTGCCTCTTGACGTACCAGCCTCACACATTCCACCCTACGTCAGACAACAAATACACCAGACCACACATGGAAATACATAACGACATGGTATTTTGATATAGTGATTAATATGCTAGTCACGTGATATATCATTACCTTTGACCTGCTTTTTCAGGCAGTGTGTAGTGATTTAGCATTGTTAGTGGATGGTCATGGTTAACTCCAAGTGTATGGCCAGTATATGGTGTATGGCCAGTATATGGTTAACTCTAAGTGTATGACCAGTGCACTATATACTCAGGTGAGACCCCCAATATTTGTGGAAGAATTTGCCTCGATTGCGATCAATCAAGTGCTTGTGGATTCCAGTACTACATGGTATTATGTAATATTTTACCTTTAATTTTAGTGGGTTTCGAACTTGTCGTTTACTAGCGTCTCGTTTTCTCGTGTACCGCAGTTTTGTTATTTTTTCTCAGGGCTTTTCTTGTTTTTCAATGTTCTTGGTTTTCGCAGTGCTCGGCACGCTCCAACTGTACAGTGTTTTTCATAACTATTCAAACCAGCGCAGCAAAATGTTTCGTACTCCTTCGCACAGCCTTTCAAACCAAATGGGGTAATGCTTCACACCAACTTTATTGAAAATTCAATGTGATGAAATGTTAAATCTGGATGATTGCCTTATACATAGTACACTTGGAAGACGTTTGGGAGTCTTTCAATATTAATCAAGGGTTAAGACGAACGGAACTGAAATGTGACGGGTACGAAACGTTTTGAATTATTGGTTTGTTTAATTTTGCTAGTATGGTTTGAATCATTTTATTGTGCGGGTTTGAATCGTTTTGAAAAACACTGTATTGGTCACTACAGGATCCATGCACCAGTGGCTTGTGGCAGCTTGGTGGTGGTTTAATATAGGATGGTGTCTAGTGTTTAGTATTAGTAATATTGCTACTGTGAAAGTAGTGCTAGTAATATTGCTACTGTGAAAGTAGTAATTAGTTTGGAGTTGGAGTTTGGCATTGGACTGTAGCTATGCTTCTGGTACTGGTAATGTGCAGTGTGATGCGTTAGTAGTATAAAAATGGCACTGTCGTCGTAATATTATGGCATCATTATTATGGAATTAAAGAAAAAATCACTTGAAAAGAGGAGATGTTAGCTACTTGAGGGTGTATACATTGCCAGGTGGTTTGGAGGTTATCCGAAGTATTTGTTCGGATGAGAAGCCTGAGCACACCTTACAGTAGTCAGACCAAGGCATTTCTACGGGAATTGAGTCTTGGCATTATTTCAGAGTAGTGTTACTAACTATTAGCATTACACATTACTATTGACACTGGGGTAGTGCTGCAGAGAGTATTATGCCATTGCTATTGATCCTACAACAGCATTGACGTTATTATCTGCATAGTACCAAGTACCAATGTCTATGAGTATACAGATTAGTAGCATCAGTATTAGCACTAACGATGTAGCAACTCTAACATCGAAAAGGTTTACATTAAAATCATGAACCGTAGATGAGGCTATACACCCAGAAGTATACGTCTTTCGTTTAATTTAAGAAAACAGTCTCTTCGGGTTCGGGCAATGAAGAGATGGAATATATCGGGTTAAAAAAGGTCAACTGTGGTGCCCTTCAGCAAAAACAGTTTGGGCTATTGACTTCAACACTTGCTCCAATTGCAGTCATTTGGCACCCATTACCCTCCACCAAAGACCACATCTTACTCCAGGATAAAGCACACAAGTATCAAGATTTCAGAATCCCGTCTCGTATTCTGGACATGATAACAGTATTACAAAATAGTATACTTAGCTTTTTTCAACAAAAGTCTATTGTCTCAAATGAGGCTATCGCCAAGGCGAATACTTAGGAGGACTGATACCCTGAGTGACTGCAATTTCATGAGACACCACACCTCCTGTATTTTGATTGTTTCTTGGTGATTCTCAGTCCTCTTACCACTTTCCCACCACCTTCTCACCACCTCACCACCTTCTCACTTTTCTTTCGCTCTGCTCTATTATTTCCCAGTGTTCTTACCCGAATGCACTACACTCACCGCGACTTAACCATCTTTTCTCCTCTCCATTTCTCCTCTCTGCATTGTTTTTCAAAACTATTCAAATCAGTGCGTCAATGTTTCAAACCACACTAGCAAAAAACTAGCAAAATTAAACAACCCAATAGTCAAAGTCAGTGTCCTGAATACTTAATAAAGATATAAACAGTCTATTTCAAATCCCTGATCCTTAGTAATTTTGAAACCATAAATACAAAACGCTTTCAAATAGCGGTCTGTTTAATTATGCTAGTCTGGTTTGAAACATTGATGCGCTGCTTTGAATAGTATTCAAAAACACTGTACTTCACTCAAACTCTATAGTCTACAACTTCCAACTCCCATATACATGATTCCCTCCTAACCAACTCTAAATTTACAGAACCAACTCTTGATTAGAACCAACTCTGAATTTACAGAACCAACTCTGAAATACAGAACCAACTCTGAAATACAGAACCAACTCTTAATTCACATAAACTACCCTGTGTCAATTCAGTCTATAGTCTATGCCCCCTGTTCTCAACTCTATGCTTCTACTGTACTTAGTCTGACTACTCGATACTACCAATACAATTTCTGTACCACTTCTCTATACTCCTATTCTACACTCATAGTTCTACACTTAATCTCCATTATTCTTACTTTAATATTCATACTCAATACTCTGTCTACTGTCTGTAGTGGCACTGCGTGCAGTCGCGCTCGGTGATCACTCTCCACGCAAGGATCGCCCTCTACATCTCGGAAGCCCCAGCAAGAGTCGTCCACACCTAGCACCATGCCCGGCGACCTGAAGTTGCGCCCCTACTACGACCCCGAGTCCTTCAATGCAGGATACCTGGTGATCTTCCGACCCGGCGTCGGCCTCATCAATACTGAGACCCACCAAGAGATCACAGCTTCGTTTGGCCATGGCCTCTCCACCTCCAAAGGCTCTTTGTTGACTGGAAACATCGGCATCAATGCTGTGGGCCTGAATCGCTCTTCTCCATCGCTACTGATTTCCTCCGATAAAAACTACCTCAACGACCTCGAGATTCTGGAGTACTTTGACTTCAACAACATCCTGGAGGTGTTCAAGAATTTGGCCGCCAATTTCTTCAAGAACTACTGTCGCATTCTATTATCCCAACCTTTGGATATCGTGCGTTTGATTCTTCAGGTGGGTCGCTTTGACTTTGCTCCAAATTGCCTGACTTATTCGCCTCTATCCAATGACCTAGTGCCAACTGCCTCTGCCGACGATGATGATGAGGTGGTGGACTTTTTCCAGCCGTCGTCACCTCTGCCTCAGAAATCGGCCCCTGCTCGTTCTAATGCCTCTGCTACTGGCTCCCGTATCGTCGAGACCCCAAAGCAAAAGAATGCAAACAAGATCCACCCGATTTCTCAACACACCATAGATATCATGACCAGTATTTCAGCCAAGGATGGCCCTCTTGCACTCTTCCGAGGAATCAATGCTTCGTTCATCCACTACACCTTGACTCACACCATTGAAGCATGGCTCACGGGGTTCTTGTCTCCGTTCTTGAACATCCCAGACCCGTTTTTCTTGGACTTGACTCATTCCCCTGAGCCGGTCAAGTCGCTCTGGCTCTCTGTGCTGGCTTGCGTGCTCACTGGCGTTGTTTTGATGCCTTTGGATCTACTCAAAGTACGTTTCATGATCACCCCCATCCACAATACCAATGAAACAGAAGCTCCTACGTCTGAAACAAATCCTGTCAACCGCAGAAGCATCAGAGACTCCATCAGACATTACCCAAGACAATATCTCTTGGCACCACCGCCACTGATCACGGTGTTGACCATTCTATATCAGTTCTCCACCATTGTGTTCCGCAAGTCTGCACCATACCTCTTGTTTGTCAAGTACAACATAGACCTGTATCTGGCCCCAAGCTTGTTCACGGTGGCCAACCTCTTGCTCCTGATAACTGAGCTTTTCATCAAACTCCCCGTGGAAAACTTGCTTCGAAAAGAGCAGGTGCGCTTCTTATTGCAGCCCAAGTCTTTGGAAGAAGACAAGTACAGAGTGGTGACCATTGATAATCCGGATGAAAATCTCGTGGTGGACTTTAATTCATGGGCGCACGACGAGTCTGAAAATAGTGAAATCTCGAGTCTCGTTCTATGGGCCAGAATCAAGAAGTTGGGCTTGTTCAACGGCTGGCGTGTGGGTGTGCTTAATGTGATTGGATTCTGGGGCTATAACATCTTCAAGACCACCGCAGTCATGCCTGAAGAGAGACTCTGAACAGGAGTTTAGAAATTAGCTTAGAAGTTACGATAATGAGTAATAAAAAAATGTAAATAGAAAACAAGTGATAGAAAATAGGCGATATAAAAATAATTGGATTTAGATATGTTAAACAAGAGTAAAAAGAAATGGCATGGGCTTATCTTGCACGTGACCCGCCGCACGTGCGCTCACTCGATCCCAACGACACACCAATCTCCACCAATACCTATTTCCAACTCACAATGACTTCATCATATGCCTATGATCCGGATGAGTTCGAAAACAACAACCCCTTCGCAGAACCTGAAGATAACCCACACCACTCCATAATCGTATCTGCACCCATCACCGACGTTGCAAAGGCATATCCAGAAACCACACCCCAAGACCCGTACCCAGAGCCAGAGGAAGAAACAACGTCCCAAGACGATGAGCCCAAGCCAGAGGAAGGAAAGTTGGTGAAAGAAGAGCTCATGAGGCTTCTCCCGGAGAGATTCACCCACAAGTACAAGATGAAACTCACACTCAAAGCAGTGGAGAAGAACAAGCCAGACAATCCCATACTCCGTTTCGAGGCCAGTGTTTCGGGCTTGCCTAAGTATCGCCAGAGCCATTATAAGGATATAAGAAGGACATACAATGAGGTGGTGAAGTTCAATAAGTATTTGACCATCTCCAACTTGGAGGTGTTTGTGCCGGTGATTCCACTGTATATGACGTCTTACCCCACGGGTGGGGAGGATGAAACAAAGCAGTTGATGTATGTGTGGCAGGAATGGATGGATCGAGTGGCGCGGAATCCCATCTTGATCCGAGATGACGAGTTTGTTTTCTTCATCGAGAACGATTTCGGCTACTCGGTGATCAATTCCAACCGCAAGGCCTCCGTCGCAAGTGGTCTTGTACGCAGAACACTCAAGCAGTTGGCAGTTCCCTACGATCCATATGTGGAGTTGGCAGAGTTTCGCCCGGTTGTCAAGGCTGCATACTTGTTGAGCCAGAAGCTCCACAAGCAGCTTGAAAAGGCTCAGAAAAACGACCGTCTGCAAGCGTTGTTGGTGTCGGAACTGAGCACCAAGCTCAAAGGCCTAAGTCATTTTGAAAACGTGCATCCAGGCATGAAAAATATGTGGGAGAAGTTGGCGCATGTATCCCATATCCAATCGGAGCTTTTGCTCGTGCAGCTGATGACCGATATGGGTTCGTTAGGTGATGGTATTTTGGCCCTCACCAATGAACTCTACGAGATCAAAGAGGCTCTTACAAACAGACACCTCATCATGCGAGAGTTTAACCAGGCGCAAGCGCAGACCAGGGCCAAGCACATGACGGCGACCAAAATCAAGAGCCGTTCTTCGCTTGACCCCATCAAAGTGGACGAAGCTTTGAGCTCGCTAGAGTATGCCACACGGGCCGAGGAAAACCTCCACCAGCAAGTGAAACGGATATCGGGAGAGATGATGTTCGAGAAGAAAGAGGCTGCAGCATTCCTCGAGCTGAAGTTTCAGCATATGCTCAAGCTGTACTCACTCAGCCGCATAGACCAGAGCAGGAAGCTTTTGAAGAACCTCGAGAACATCCGGCTTGATGTGCGCATCATCGACTCCAACGGAGGCTTGTCCCGTCTAAACAGAGATAACCTCACGCTGATGAAGCACAAGGTGTCGCAATCACAGGAGGCCAATGGCGATGCGTGGTCGTCCAGGACATTCCGGAGTCTTAATTCTAACGAGGCTGCCGAGCAGAAATCTCGTGTGGTGGAGGACATCAGCACGCAAGTGAACGCTAAACAAGCAGCCTCGATTCTAGGTGTGGCTACGTTCTAGCCAGAGTTTTGAGTTAGTGTCCCAAGACCTAGAATGACCATCTAAAAATACAAGAAGAGGAGATTACAGTGGCCTGGTGATAAAAGATCAAAGAATCAATTGCCTGAGTCATGATAGTATTGCAATGGGTGATAGTCAAAAGAGTATGGTAATAGTCATAAATAGAAGTCTTTAGTCATGGTAGCTAGCTACTTATAACACCTAGTTAACGGTGTATCTCTTCTCGGCCTCCTGCCAGTTGATGACGTTCCAGATGGCCTTGAAGTAGTCGGCCTTGACGTTTTGGTATTGCAAGTAGTAGGCGTGCTCCCAAGCGTCAATGGCCACTAAAGGCACCAATGGCCCGGTGACGGTGTCCTGGTTGGCGGTGGTGACAATCTCCAACTGGCCACCATTCTCCTTGTTCTTGACAATAAAGGCCCATCCGGAACCCTGGATTCCGGCCAATTTGGCGTTGGTGGCGGCCTTCAAGTTGTCGAGCGAGCCAAATTGCTTCTCTATCTTCTTGGCAAAGTCCGACTTTGCGGAAGGAGGCTCGCCTCCACCCTGCTTCTCAGGAGCCAAGTTCTTCCAGAACAAGCAATGGTTGATGTATCCACCCCCGTGGAAGTTGATCAACTTCTGCAACTCAACAGTCTTTTTGACCTCACCCTTGGCCTTGGCCTCGGCATGTTGCTCAATGGCCTGGTTGTAGCCGGAAACATAGGTCTGGTGGTGTTTTGTGTAGTGGAGCTCATTGATTTGGCCGGAGATGTGGGGCTCCAAAGCAGCAAAGTCCCAGTCCAAGTCGGGCAAGGAGACCTTGGTTCTGATGGCGCCAATGGACGAGCCCAAGGGTCTAGAGGCACGGAGCGAGGTTCTAAGTGTGGAGGAAAGCATGGTGGGAAGAAAAGAACGCAGCAATTGAGTTCGGGGAAAGCCCGTAAGTGCGCGAGCCATGTCAGCAAGCCAACGTTATTGGATGGGTGCGCGCGGAAAGAAAGGCCCCAAGTGCGAGGTGCCTGCAAGGTGCACTGTGAGGTCGATGACTAAAGGTGAGAATAAGAGAATAACCACTAAGAGATTAATAAGGTGGATTAATGAGGTGGGACAAAAAAAGCAGGGCTTTGGGTTCTGGAAACGTTTAAGAGCCCATGTCTAAGATCTCAAGCTTTGTTTTTATCAGAATTGTTAATGTAATAACTGTTGCCTCAGATTGGTATATATCTGAGGTGAGGCTGGATGGTTTGAGTGAGTGGAGGGAGTGGAGGGGGTTGCGTAATGGTGCGTCTCTAAGTTAAGAGGCCCAGTGCTCATGTCCTGCCCCAGACAATGAAAGGTAATAATTGTAAAACAAAGATTATATTTTATGGCTAAAACTACTGAAAGTTCTTTTTCCTCTCAAAATGTTTATACGGTTTTGCGGGTCGACCTTGTATTCTCTATGGTGAATTCTCGTGGTTGGTATTTGTCTATTTTGGGTCTAAGTCATGGACTCATGCGAACTGTGGTCCCCACACCCATGCACTTCGATCAATTCATTTAGCATCTGCTATTCCACAGCAAACTTATACACTATAGAATATAGACTAGGGATACACGGTGGTTACATTACTGCAATATACACTACGGGCTGTACACTACACTACTACACTGTACTAATTCTACAGCAAACTACTACGGTAGATTTAATCTGGGCTATTCTCATAGTGCGGGCTTTATTTGCACCACACCAAGGTTCCCTTACTCACTTCATACCATACGAATACTACTACAACACACTGCACTACACCACACTATACTACACCATTATACTACACCATTATACTACACCATTATACTACACCACACTATACTATTACCCTACATTATACAATAAACCAACTACTATATCCACTCATCAATTGACAATCCATATTGGTAGGGTTGCTCTTTTAAAGATATCTCTTAAGTTCTGTCTACACCTGATGAGATCACGCTACATACACCACTCACCAAAACCTAACATACATCAACATAGACTACACTGAAAAGTCCTACTAGTGCAGATGGTAATTGAAATTAATATTAATCTTCGTATTTTAGATTATGTATAAACTGCACTTCTGTCGTTCTTCTCTTCTTGTTCTTGTTTTTTATTCTTCACTCGGTCTTCTACTGTACATTAGTTACTGGCCTCCGCATACACTATGCTACTAACTCAACTGCGCAACGCCCGCAACCGCTCCGCAAGCTTGTCCTCCTTTTCCTCGCTGATGGCCGTTTGCGGGGTGTCTAGGTCGACCTTGGTTTCGTTGAGCCCCTGCTTCATCTCAATACCCGCCTCGTCCGCCACTTGGCTTAACAACTCGTCCACATCCTCCTGGGGCGTGGTCAACGCGTTGACGTTGTTGGTGGCCGACTCGTAGTAGTTGGTCAGGGCATCCAAGTCTTCGAACTGCTCCTCGAACTTGTCCATGACTAGCGAGATCCGCTCCAAGTTCATGGTCTGGAGTGCCTTGTCCATGCCCTTGATGACTGTGGTCATGTTGCCCGTAACCGACCGCATGGTGACTGCCGTTTGTACACGGGAAGCCACGGCATCAATTCGGGATGCTAGGCGCAAAAGATTGACCCTTTCGTTGGCTTTTCGGATGGCGTTCTGGGCGTAGAGCTGTGCAATGTCTTTGTTGCCCTGGGTCAAGGCCTTCTTGACCTTTGCTTTTTCCTGCAACTCCTCTTTGGCTGCTTTGGCCAGTTGCCTGTTCAACAGCTTGGCGGTGAACTTCAACTGAAATAAAGATTGCTCTAGGCCGGCCATTGTGGAGTTCGGGAGCTCACGTCGGACGCTGTTCTATCTTATCTGGGTGCGGTACTGCACCTAGCCCTCTCTGGTCGCCTGCCTATCAACGTACACACTTACACACTTACACCACTTAGACTTGGACAATATATTTATATATAAAGACTTCAGAGTGCATTGAACTCTCTTGAAAATTCATCCAAAGTCATTCAAACTCACCCAAATACTACTTCGGATGCTTTACTGTAGACACTAACATAATATGTGAGGCGTTCGATCTGACCAACAAGGTTCCAAGACTCGCGTTTATAGATGGATCTTGGAATTTTTCGAATTCTTTTAGTGTGCCTGATTTCAGAGTTATACTCCCCTATTTCACTAGTCAAGGTCCTGCGCATCTGGCATCTCTGTATCTTCTGGTCTTGGCGAATCTGTGCTTTGCTCTGCACTTCTCTGAGTACGCCCAGCCAGCTCACCACTTCTGTCTCCATCACCTGCCGTTGCTGGGTTGTTTGACGTTGCCGGGTTATTTGATGCTGCAGAGTCGCTTCCCGTTGCTGCACTATTTCCAGTTACAGGGTCACTTCCTGTTCCTGCATTGCTTCCTGTTTCTGTATTGACAGGATAACGATGGCGGATAGTGAAGCGAACTCCACCGCGAGGACGGTTTTGGGTGGTTTCAGTTTCACCATGGGTATTGGCCTGAGCACGAGTGCGTTCGGATCCTGTTTGGTGGTTGCGCAATGCTTGGCTGATGATGTTGCTGAAGCCTCCGGCAGTTTCAAACCCTCCCGCTGAAAATTGCTCGTTGAGATGCTGTAATGGCGCAAGCGCTCTTTGAGCACCGGCAATGGCTGCAGATATATTGTCAAGCTCCTGGCGTACCGTTGTACCCATGATATTTGTCCCAGTAACTGATGTTTCCGTGGTATCTGATTCATTTTCTTGGTTTACTCTGTTTGCGATGTCATGTGGAATCGTATTGGAAAATACCTCGCCAAGGTTGTTAAGTATCTCTCGGATACCGGAGTCTTGGTTGTCTGCGTCTGCAGTTTCGCTATTAGTAACGGGAGGGGATTGTGGCGAGCCAGAAAGATTGGGTACCGTATGAGTAGCGAATGCAGCAACTGGAGGTGGCAGAATAGTCACTGTAGACGCCTCCACGCCTGTGCTGGCCATAAGATCATGAGCCACGTCTGGGTTCAAGATACTGGGACGTACTCGGTTTGCTCTCGCAGCAGTGCTGCGAATGGTTTCCATGTCTGTCTCATAAGCATATGAGAAGTAGTACACATCCTCCGGAACAGCACAGGAGCGAAGACGGGCCAAGATGGCGCGAACACGGGTGGTGATCTCCTGGATTGAAGAGGCAGGCTCTTGCTGTTGCTCGGCACGCTTCTCGGTGAGTATGATAGACAGCACCAATTTTTGCACAAACTGAGGAAACACCGCCTTCATCTTAGCCTCGGTATACTCTTCTTTCAGAGACACTTCCGAGGGAAAATGGAGCGGGTATATTTCTCCCGCAATGGTACGGAGGGCCACTAGGTAACACTTCAAGGCAACAAGGCTCTGCCCCAAAAATAGGTGACAGTAGCCTAACTGCGTCCATGCAGGAGTGAATGTCCGGTCTAGCGCAACAGCAGCCTGTAAATCCGACACGGACTCCGCAAAACAGTTCAAGCCAATGAATGCTATAGCCCTATTGGTGTAGAGCTGCGGCAAGTTATTGAGGGCAGAAAAACTTGCACCTTCAATTGCTTCAGTGTAGACTTTCAAGGCCTGAGGGTACGAGCCGTTGGCCATGAGGTTATTGCCGACTTCACGAGCCTCCAAGACACTGGCCAAGCTGGAAGGTGCGAGACTCACCTGCAAAGAAAGAAGGTGCTTGAAAAGCAGATACACGGACTCCCAAGACACATTAATCAGCAGGTCCTCGGAACCCTTCAAGTGGGAGATTACTGCGGACGAAAGACCACCAAGCGAGATTCTCCGGGGCTCAGCAGCTTCCTGGGCAGTCAAGTAGCCCACTAGAAGCTGGGAGATATGCAGCTCCAACAACAGAGGGTCTTTAGTCTCAGAGCCCAGCCCCGTGGCCATCTGCACAGAAGCCTGGAGAAGCACATAGAGCTTGGACATCAACTGTGGGTCCTGCATCAAAGGGTTGGACAGGATTTCCGAAGAATCCACACGATCGATAAGCTCTTCGGTATCAAAATACTTCAACTTGCGTTTCAGAGAACCACCCAAGATATGGGCGTTTAGAAGGGCACATGCAGAGTTCACTCTGGAGGCATCAGAGCCATTGGCCAAGGTGCGTAAGCCATAGTTCTTCACCACGCGAAGGCCAATAGAGAGCTCTTCAACGTGGCAGCACTGTTCAATGGTGGACGAGGGGTCTTCGCTGATGGCATCGAATTTGGCCTTCAACGTGTCCAAGTGGGAAGCAAATGCAAGGATGAAGGCGACCTGGCTCGCATCCTCACTTAGCGACATGATTGGGGAGCAATCAGTGGAGTTTCAAAGGTTCACTTCAGAGTTTTGTTCACTTCAGAGTTCTGTTCACTTCACAGTTTTGTTCACTTCACAGTTTGGTTCAGTTTTAGGTTCAGTTGCAATTCAAATTCTTGCGTTGGATTGTCCCGTGTACTGAAGATGCTTCAAAACCAAAGTACCTGAAAATCAAGGTGGACCAGGATCAGTGCGACAGTGTGAGTAGAGTGAGGAGAATAGACACGATTATGCGGTGCGCCAGTGCGACAATAGCGACACTACAACAATAAGTGAGTGAGTGTGGCACTAGAGACCGAGGATATTAAAAATCAGACCACTCTTACAAAAACCCTCCCACATCGATTCACCTCATATTCTAGATCTATATACTGTATGTAATGGCTTCTCCACGTTAGTATTGATCCCTTTGTGGCGTGTTGCATGATCTCTTTATTGTGTGTTGTCTGTCTGTTAGTGTCTACTCTACTATGTAGCGTGCAGTCTGGGATGTCTATTTCGTGTGTGGTTTAATATAATATGTATTCCCTAGGAACGATAGTATCGATTACTTTTGTATACAGTAAATATACATTTTTATATATTAGTCTATACTAGTCTGTTCTGATATAATAACTACTATCGTTACCCTGAGATCTGCGCATGTCTATGCTCTATAGTGGAGAATGCGGTGAGGTACGATCTACTCAGAGGGAACTCCCCACCACCCTCCACCAAATCAACACTCCACCATGAAGACATGAATTTTTTTGGACCGGTTCAGTTGTAGTATGAATAAATGAACATGCTGTTCTGTGAGATTAGAAACCATGGCTTCGGCTTTTCAATTGAGCGTGGCTCCTTACTACTACTGGGGATTAATGGATTAGGATGTGGGATTACAAGTGATGTGGTATTGGTGTGGGCTGGTGTGGGTTGGTGCTAATGCGTAGAAGATGTGTAGAGTGCTCGGACAGATATCGAGGTACTCCATTCATGGGTTCGCATGCCAGCGATAGCTCTCCTATACCGGACTAGGTGATTGTAGTCGTAGAGTCATGGAACATAGACTCATAGCCTCAGGGCATAGACTTATCTAATGGGGACTCATCAATTCATAATGGACATACTTGTGAGACATGACTGTTGGCTTGAGTAAATTCGTGAGCTAGCAAAACAATACATCGGAGTATAATAATCTGAAGCCTTGGCTTGTAGTTTTAGAACTCGTAGGTGGAATCGTCAGTGACGAATCAGAGACTTGAATTTCACCGGAGATTGAGTCAAGAAAGTTTCCATGAATAATTGAGTGGGCGAAGAAGGGAATTTTTATAACACACCCTTAAATTGATACTACAGAGTTCTCTCACTATCATCGAGGACAAGAGTCATACGACAAAAGTACCAACAGGACAGTACCATCTCGATGCCACCCACCAGTGCATATGGATTTCTTATAGTTAAAGAGCATACAAGAACATCAATTATAAAGGCAACCGAATCATACTGGATACGACTTTTTAGCAGAGTACTTCGAACCGTATTATGATCAATAAGCGTAAGCATGCTTCTCCGTGTACTTCTCAGAAGTCCTTGAGTTTGTGTGTCATATCTAAGTTACTCTAGGTGGTTTACAATCTGCTTCTATGCTGAAGATTTTTAATATCCTTGTGCTACTAGAAGCAATGTGCAATGACCAGGAGTGCAATGGGCCAGTAAGTCTGGTTTGCTTTATCTTAAGTGCATGGGATGATTCATGATTTGTCTAAGTACTTCTTCACTTCTAATGAATTAGCAGATCTGTCTCATTCCAGTTAACAACTTTAATCCATGGCTCTTCAATACCCATTAATTTTCTTTGTATTCTCATTTCGTCATGTCGGCTCTATAGCCTTTAGTATAATACTCTGGATATAGTCAAGTCAACTAGAATTAACTGGGTATAGAGCTTTATTAGCTACCTTTTAGACCTCTTTAATCTTCCGTAACACCTAATGTACCATCTGTACCATCCAATACATAAAACATAATTATCAAATTTCAATGTATTAAAGTATCATCTAATGTCAGTTGATGCCAAGATCACCAGAATGGTTGACCAGGCCAGATTTGGACCCAGCCCCAAGCTTCCCTCTTCTCCAAAGAAGCATCAGCAGCCTCGGTGTCTCTCTTCCAGAAAGGCTGGCCAGGCCAAATCTGGACCCAGCCCCAGGCCTCTCTTTTCTCCAAAGCGGCTTCACCCTCAGCCTGAGCCTCGTCTCTCTTCCAGAAAGGTTGGCCGGGCCAGATTTGCACCCAACCCCAGGCCTCTCTCTTGCCCAAAGCAGCCTCGGCCTTGGCTTGCTGCAAAACGGTGTTGTTCAAGAAAACAAACTGAGTAGTCTCATTCGAGTACCAGGCAATGACTTCGTCACTCAATTGCACCAGGCCCAAGATGGCTTCTTGAGGAACCACATCGGAGGCATTAGGGTCTGGGCCAGTTGGTGCTGGTGCGGCAGAAGCAAGAGCAGTCAAGGCAAGGAAAGCAGCAGAGAATTTCATTGTAGTAGAAGAAGAAGGTATTGAGAGAAGTAGTGGATGAGACTAGTGGAGAAATAGAGATTGGGGCTGGGAAAGTCCTGGTCTTATACCTTGACTCTGGGATGAGAGTGTTTTAGACAAGTACTTTGAACTCCCAATTGGGACTACGGCCAAGAACCACTGCTTATATGGCTGCCACACATGGAATCTTGCATGGGACTGCGTGAGGATGCATGGCAGTTTGGGGGCCATGGGATATAATTAACCCCCCTGCGTCGAGAGATGAGTAATTGAGTCCTAGGTTTTTTGCCGTTTGCTTCAGACTTGGCCCTTTGAAATCCTAATCGGTGCACTTCTGCGCGCCTCACTTTGAGATGCCCACTTTATCGTGCATGAGACGCACTCCAGATCCATCTCTTTCATATGGTGCAAAATTTCTATTGGACGGAAATAAGCAGAAGGTGGTTATTTCTCCATGCTTCCTGTCCACATGTTTTTGGCTAAGAATATTTATTGGATTCATGGAAATGTGGACTACTCATAACTATCCCCCTGCATCCAGATCTCTCACCAGACCTTCCACCAGACCTCAACCACACACCACAAACCCCGAACTTCAAGAGTTTGAAAGCATTTATCATACATAGGAGAGTTTACCAGGACATCATAAGAGAATAGTGGGGGAATTGGTGTGGAACCCAAGCGCGTGGAAGTTGGACTGATGAATGTAGATGTCAAGTCTTACGAGAACGAGAAACGCTCATAACCCGGATTTGGCTGCACACTTTAAATTAATTCACATCATCTTTAATTACATGCATACTGCAAGATGCAGGTGTTTGGTCGACCTTTTCTTTTTGGATTGACTGTTTCGAGACTTTTCTTGCCAGAGTCAATTTTGGATGATACTCCAGACTTTGGTATTGGTGTCACATGGCAGTAGCTAGGAGTACACTGTATTTTGGTAGATCAGAAGTACTTAGCATTGAGGTAGTTGGTAGAAAATTGTGTAGGAACCAAATAAATTGGTAGGCTAAGATATAGCCATGGTAGTAGTTCGGACTATGTACCAGTTCCTCATCATACGTCGTCTTTAGGTTAAACAAGTATACAGTGTTTTTGAAAACTATTCAGACCAGCCCCACTAAATGTTTCGAACCAAGAAGATAGAATGATTCAAACCAGTGCGACAAAACAATTCGAACCAATAATTCAAAAGTTTCCAACCCTCTCCAGTTCTGTTCGTTTTAGCCTTGACTGGTACTACAAGACCAAAATGTAGATATGACGCAAACCTCCAGATTCAAGATTTAAGAATATCGAATTTTACTAAAGTTGGTGTAAAACATTACGCCATGGTTTGAAAGACTGTGAGGGGTACGAATCTTTTTGAATCATTGGTTTGTTTAATTTTGCTGCGTTCGTTTGAACATTTTGCAGGGCTCAGTGTTTTTCAAAATTATTGTTTTTGAAAATTATTCAAATGAGCCCTGCAAAATATTCAAACCACACTAGCAAAATTAAACATACCAATAATTCAAAAGTTTCCAACCCTCTCCAGTTCTGTTCTGTTCGTCTTAACCCTTGATTAATATTGAAAGACTCCCAAGCGTCTCCCAAATGTAGTATGTATAAGGCAATCATCCAGATTTAATATTTCATCACATTGAAATTTAAATAAAGTTGGTGTGAAGCATTGCGCCATTTGGTTTGAAAGACTGCGAAAGATTGCGAAACATTTTGTCTGGCTGGTTTGAATCGTTTGGAAAAACACTGTATTCGTATTAGCTAAAAGCGGGTTGAGAAAATATATACACTACCATATTAGTAATTTACTGTTGTAAAGTGCAACTCTACTAATACACTTTGTGTGGTAGTATTCTACTATAACACTATGATTCTATGACACTATGATTCTATGACACTATGATTCTATGACACTATGAGTCTTGGTACTATTGTACACCAGAAAGGTGCAGAACAAGACAATAGCACCAGTAATTAGTTTTGCGTGGTAGTCAAGTATAAGGTGACGGTCGGGGCTCCTAACCACCACAATAATATAACATGAAACCACAGTAAAACATAGTGGTACAGGAGTATTTGAAGATAAAAATACCTTCTCATTGGGAAGTTTTGGATTTCATCCAATTTCCTCGGAATTGTGTCATTTGCAACATTTGCATCAATTGTCCTATTCGCACCCATTCGCATCCATCTAGTTCCGAGATCACACCAGAGTCTTGTACATCTGATTCTCCAAGTGTTTCACTTTCTCTGTAGTGAGTCTAAAACACTCTACTTAACAGTAATTGACTAGATATGGATCTGTTTATGATCTCCCTTGGTACTGTTTTTACCCATTACGTTGCACCTGAGCAATTGCTGGACAATACTTTCGGAGCGATACGTTTGGATGTATTTTTCTAATTGTATTCGAATTGATTATTTCGAGCTATATACATATGCACGAAGAAAATCTAAATATAGCAAACTCGTTCATAATAAGTACATACCTTATAATGCGTCTGGCCAAAGCCCTCTATTCTGTATTCTGTAAGTTGGACGACTTTTCTTCATAGCTTGGATGGCATCTTAGTACCTTTGGAATGTGTATAAGTGCCGTGTCTATACATAGGGAATAGAAATCAGAGATTGGTTCCAGGTTTAGTTCTAGGACAGTGCGGTGCCTAAATCTAGTGGACCCGATGCAGAGGCATACAAACCAAAGAGGATATTCGATTCCAATGGTGTAATTCAGTAATTTCAAGATGCTATAACGGGAAAGATAAAAGGCATTCTTCAGGTATACAAGAGATCAAGATCTCAGTTGGCTCATGTTGCATTATCGCGAGTTAACTGGAATGCTGATTATTCTTGGTTCGTAGACCAGAGCTTCAGAAAAGTGGAGAGGCCAAGTGTTTTGAACTGACTGCACAAAGAGTTATCGAGTGTGGAGGTTGGGGCCCATATCCAAGACCAACCGTGTACTTGTCAGGCGACCAAGTTCAATGCGGGACCAAGTTCAATGAGGGAAATGTACAAAGTGGTCTACCAGATTTACTGCAATGAAGCAATATGTGTCCGGGGTAACGGCCCTGGGGATAGACAGTTCGGTATTTGTCCAAGGACACGGACAAAGACGGAAACTATAAAGATCTCAGAAGATCTGTATATACCTCATGCTATGCATTAGGAAACCCAATAAGCTCTTCGCACGCCATATGAGAGATTCCAGCTTCAAGCCAGCTTACTCATCCTAAAGATATCCTCAGCCTTGAAAATTAGAATTGCTAGGATAACGAGCTTTTCGGTGGGGTATATGACTAGACCTGTAGTAGCCCAGTGCCCTGAGTTTCACTGGGTACCATGAAGCATACAAGACCCAAGCCACGTAATCCGCCCACCTCCCCATCCTTCTCCACTTTTTCTTCCTACCTTTTTTCTGTTCCTCTGCACATGCCCTGTTAGATCCACGATATGCAAAGTCCTGTATATAGAGGTTCCATGAAGGCTACTTTGTCCGATTCGAATGGTGGCTATTGTAAGCGCCGTATCATGGCCATTGACCATCGATGCACGAAGTGCCAAGGTGGCCCTTTTTGAATAGTCTGGAAAAACATTACCATTGTTCCGGTGGAGAGTTTTTCGATGCCACATTTCTCTCAAAGTTGGAAAAGCCGCTTCGGTTCAATATTTTGAGGATCCTCAACGAACATAGCTTTAGTTACAAATGTTAATGAACATAACGTACCCTAAGATGATCAATAAGTATGGCACTAGAAGAGGATGTATGAACCAATAGATTTGAATTGTATAAACAGCTCAACTGACCGAAATTAATACGCTAGTAAACTTTTGACCAATTCTCTCCAAACCAAACATAGTTAAGAACAATCACCTAGTGTAAACACTTGGTACTTCCTCGCATTCTCTCTATTGTGACCATAAGCCAGTGGCGCGCACCACACTACACCTCAAATTACACCCCTGTATCTATACTTCTACACAACTACTACACAGTAATAGTTCTGACATCCATCAATTTTGGAGTAAGCACCTAAAACACATGCAATGCTCTTCACCAAACAGCAGCAGCAGACGCAATTGCAGGAAACTCTCTTCACTCCAGACAATTGCGTGGACAGTTCCAGAATCAGAGCCTTTCTAAGACTCTCCAGAATAGCCTCCGATGATACCGTCCGGCAACACTTGAACGAAGTGGAGCAGTCGAAGTGCGATGAATTTTTTGAGACAAAGATCGCCCCCGAGTGGCGGTCACGTGCACGTGCCATCCAGTACTGTTCTGACTATGCCCTGCTGCTACAGCACCAGATTCAGACAGTGCCGCATGCAAATACAGTTTATGATTACCGGACGGATCCGTATGCTGCACGGGATGTGGCGGACCAGGTGGAAGAGCACAACCGGAAGCGTGTGACCATCGAGAACTGGGTGGCAAATGAGATGCAGGTCGAGACGATCATAAGAGAGCAAACAGCCAGTGTATTAAACGATAAGTGCTATTATTCCGATTGGCTTGAGGCCTTCAAGAAGCTAGCGTGATGATCAAAATCTAACGTGACGATCAAAATCTAACGTGATGATCAGAAGCTAACGTGACGATCAAAAGCTAGCGTGATCTCGACCGTCCATGCCCACTGTATATAAACTCTTTTCGATTCTTTAGGTTATTCTGAATCCATTCTGACTTCATTCTACAGATTATCTTATAACTTCATTCTATAGATCAATCTATAAGATAAATCTATACTTCCCTATCGATGGACAGCTGCAGCAGCTGCAAATGCAAAATTGTTGATGGGTTTTTTCGTGGGGGCCAGCTTCGCCGTTTCTCCGGATGCCTTGCGACCTGCTGGTTTCACAGGCAGGCTGGACCGGATTTCCGGTTTGGCTGATGCTCTGGGAATGATAGTTTTCTTGGTTCCAGGCTTGGGTTTGGGCGCCATCATTGGGTTCTTTTTAATTCTTGCTTTGGCTTCCTTGTCCACTTGCTCTTTGGCCCAGATGAGGCAGTCGATCCACCCAAAGTTTCCTCCAATGCGCATGGCTTCGCCCGAAGCTCCCACCACTTGGATGGTTTTGCCATAGGTAGCTTTGTCGGCATCGCTGAAACGCTTGAGGAAGATCAAGTCGCCACCATCCTTTATCATCTCTAATATCAAATACCCATACACTTCTTCGCCTTCTCGGCTGGCATTGTCCTCCACCACATTCTCAAACTCGTAGTCGTACATCAGGTAGTCTCCTCCACGGTTGGCCGTCAAGTCTACCATCATCACACTTAAAGTATCGTCGATAAGGAACACCTTGGCTTTGTTGGAAATGCATGCAATCACAGGAATCTGGCTCTTACTTAAAATGCTCTTGTTGCTCTCCACCAACGATTCAATAGTATCATTGTCCAAGCTTCCTGGCTTCCTATCGATCAAGCGGTTACTCAACATCAGTTTTAACACACAGTCGAGTTTGATGATCTTTTCATCGGGGCCCAAGAACCCGGATATCTCGCCGAAAGTAATCGAGACTATGCCTTTTTTGGGTTGGGTGTTTTTGTTCTTTCCACTGTCGGATGAAGAAGACAGTGATGGGGCAGGCTTGCTCTTTGAAACCACAGACTTGGAGATCGATGCAAATGCAGTGTTCGATCTCAAGTTCTTCAAATCTGGCGACGCTGTAGGTTTAGACGATATGGTAGTTTCACTCATGGCTTTCTGGAGATTTTGCGTTGATGCGCTAGTAGCTTGTTGGGCAGCAATGTGTGAGTTGGACTTGATGGCTGGTGCTTGAGGAGGCAGTTGTCCTGGAGGAGTATGAGGATTCCACGATTGTGATTGTGATTGTGATTGTGAAGAGTCATTTGGATGAGATTTCGGCAGCGCGTCCCTTTGAGCTGGCAGATGTGTAGCTTGTTGGGTATTTTGTTTGACATGTAGCCTATTTTTTGGGGGACCCGAGTGTTTTGCATCAACAAAGTTGGGGTCTTTTCGAATGGACTGTTGGAAGGTTTGTGGATGCTGTTGTGGATGCATGTGATGATGTTGATTGTTGATGTTGCCATTATTGTGGTTGTTATAATTGTTGACATAACCATGGTTCATATTGCCATGGTTCCGGTTGCCATTGTTTTGATGGCCATTATTTTGGTGGCCATGGTTCATATTAACATTAGGGTTTGGAGGGCCATGGTTCATGATGTTAGAACTCTTTTTCAACCGAGTGGCTGGCGAATACAGGGTTTTCCTGGAGATGGAGGGAACAAACGTGTCACACGTGTGGATTTGCGAAAGGAGCTTGTAGTTGGTACTGCTCTTGGCCAAGTTTCTGTTGGAGCCCATCTTTAAAACGGGAGGGTTTCCAGAGTGCGGTTGAGACTGGTTTTGATGCGATGAAGGAGCCTGGCCATGAATATAAGGCTCAAAGCGGGGAACGTTCCGGCCCCAAATGTAGTCCCTGTTGTTCCAAGGCACACCCTTGAACCACGGCATGGCCTGGATCTGAGCCAACGACAGCCTAGACTTGGGGTCTAGCACCAAAATAGAGTCGATGACCTCCTTCACCATTGGTGGAATAGGGTCTTTGTAGTGGTAGTCAACACTAACGATCTTTTCGAAGGTAAGGTACTCAGTAGAACCCTTGAAAGGGGGCACACCATTGAAGAATTGATAAAAAATGCAGCCGATAGCCCAGATATCAGTTTCAAAGCCACAAACATTATGTTTAAGAAGCTCGGGTGGCACGTACTCGGCAGTGCCCACGAACGAACCCTTGCGTTCGGACTTTTCCTTCTGCACCAGCAGATCAAATGAGTCGTAAATGATTTTCTCGCCCGTGGACTCTTCGGAGTCGCCCAAAAGCTTGGCAGCACCAAAGTCAGTGATTTTCAAGTTGAAGTCGTAGCCCACCAAGATATTTTCGGGCTTCAAGTCCCGGTGGATGACACCCTTCAGGTGGATAAATTTGACGGCATCAACAATCTGGAGGGCATAGAATTTCAGCACGGGTTCCAGAAGAGAACCAAACTTGGAGATGATGGAAAGGAGTTCACCATACTCGGCGAAATCAAGCACGAAGAAAAGACTCAGCTCGTCCTGGAACGTATAGTAGAGTTGGACTATGCCCGGGTGCTGCAAGCCCAAACGATGCAAGGTTGTCTTTTCAATGTTGACGTATTTGATCTTGTCTTCCTGGACAATGTGCTTTTTGGACAAGACCTTGACGGCGTATGTTTTCTTGTCGTACAAGTCCACGGCCAGAAAAACCGTGGAGTACAGGCCCTCGCCTATACGAGTACCGAACTGGTAGTCTCTAGCCGAGCGTCTGCGGGAAGCAACGTTGTGGTCACTCATTATATGTGATATGGAGTAGTGGGTTGGTCAATCAGGTAAGCAATAGGAGCAATAGCAATAGATAAGGGTAAAAGGAACAGTAAATGGTTCGGTGGATCAGGGATAGATCAGGGAAGTAGATACTGGTATTGGATCAGGATGGATCAAACAGTAGATATTGATATTTGGATCAGGATGGATCAAAAAGTAAGTGGAAAGTGGATTAGTAGTAGGAACAGAAGAATGCAGAAAGAACCAAAGGATGCAATGGGAGGGGCAATGGGAGGACAATATATTGGACCCCAGGGTCACGACAAAAGAAGGCAGAGTGAACCTCGAGCAGAGCAATGGCTTAGCGTCAGGCGAGTATTTGACACAGGCAGAGTGAAAAGCGCAGGTGAAAAGATCGGCGAAAGGAGGTTCGGCGTGAGAGGGAAAAAGCGTGAATACCATTCTGCCAGACTCCGCGCAGCGCAGTGATCAGGCCCCGGTGGCTTTTGTCCTGCGGTGTCTGCACAGAGCAAGATGGGATAAAACAACGATGGGCCTTCAACAATGGGCTGTGGGAGCGAGTGTTTTCACAGACAATGAAACCGAAGAAATCCAACTCTAGAGCTAGGGCTAATCCTGCGTGCAGTGTTGCAAGTTTGAAAAGCCTTGGTTCGGGCAACTCACGTGGGACTTGTCATGCCCTGCGTCCAAGCACGGAACCTTTAGCCAGGAAATGAATCAGTCTGCAAAAATCAGTCTGGCAGAAAAAGAGAGACTAGACTTCGGGGTGTGTGGTATGCTTATATGCAGATCAAGTAAATGGGTGGATATTCCAGGAGAAAGGCAAGTAAAGAAGAATTATTTTTTATGGAGAGACCAGTACATAGGCAGACAGTGCTGGTCCGAAGTTGGGCTTCATGTACGGAATTATGGCCAACACTTGGTGCGTGCGTCTACACCAAGGTTGCAACCGGCCAGCAAAAAAGATACCGCGAATTTGGTAATGAGGGGAAGCCAACGTATTGTACAGTGTTTTTGAAAACTATTCAAACCAACTCGATAAAACGATTCAAACCACACTAGCAAAATAAACGAACCAATAATTTAAAGAGTTTCGTACGCCTTGCAGTTCAGTTCCTTTCGGTTTGAACCTTGACTAATATTGCAAGGCTCCTTAATTTATTACCCATTAGACAATCATCCAGATTTAACATTTCATCACATTGAATTTTGATTAAAGTTTGTGTGAACATTTGGTTTGTAAGACTGTGCGAGGGAGTACGAAACATTTTGCTGTGTTGGTTTGAATAGTTATCAAAAACACTGTAAGTAATGGAAGCGTTGGGCGTAGGCATTGGTACGGTACTATTAGCGATGGTGGTATTACAGCGATGGTGGTATCATAAGAGAAGGTTACTTGAGGTGTGAAGAGGCAGTGGTGAGTATTGAGTGTAGTGCAGCAGTACACTAGACAAGTAGACATACAGTACATACAGTAGACATACAGTAGACATACAGTAGACATACAGTAGACATACAGTAGAGTGTGATGGAGTAGTAGAGATGGAGTAGTAGAGTGTGATGGAATAGAGTGTGATGGAGTAGTAGAGTGTGGTGGGACAAATAAAGGAGAAGTGAAGGTTATAGTTCACTATAGAAATTGTGAGTTACCCATATACTCGTCTAAGGCTCACTGCACTGTACTTAGAGTACTACCAACCGTTCTACGGCCACTTTGGACCAGAAACATCCACTGAAAACTATCTCTATAGCAAACACTGGTATTACACAGTATATTAGCAGAAGGGTATTCACCAGCTCACCTACATAGAGTATACTAGGAGTGAACTAGAAGAGTACTGGAACAATAGGTTTACTTTGATGCTATGAGGTATAATGTATGTCGATGGATGAAAATAAAGTTTTGAGTAAGAATTTGAATAAGGGTAAATGTTAGAAGTCTGTATTAGGTTTGTATGAGGAATGAATGGAGGGCAGAATGAGAAAATGAGAAAGTGAGAAAGTGAGCTGAGCATAAGTAATCTATATGATACACTATACTACCCTATTTTTGTATTATTCTCTTGTAATTCTCTTACCTCTGGGTCCTTTTCTTAACGCAACCCCTACCACCCTCCTACCGTGTTTTTCTCTATTTTATACTCTGTAATACTCTACATTGTGGGTAAATTGGTGCGAGTGCATCAGCAATCTCAGCCAGCAGTCTGAGATCTTCATGGCAAGAAGTACCGATCTGGAGCAAGGACAAAATAAACAACTGAGACTCTAATTCAATCCGTCCAACACCTAAAGTTGACCATCCCAAATCTAGCCCCCAACTAAAAATAAAACTTCCCCAAACTCCGTCTCTGTCTATTCTCTACTCTTCCTTCGGGCTGGCTTGGAGTGCACAGGCTTCGCGACTTACACTCATCCAAGAGCACCAGCTTCAACCAGAGCCATGCTTGCGCTTCGATATCGAAGTGCTCTCAAGGTGCCGGGCCATGTCATCCCCACCAGACACTTCCACCGCACGTCGGGGTCGGACCAGATCCTCAAGCTTTTCGATAGCCAGAAATACTTCTCCAACTTCATTCTGGCCCAGTACCTGGTGTTCTCCACGTCCAATGTGGGTTTGTTCAAAAATAAGCACCTTGCGTCGCCAGAGGGCTTGATTCGCTTTTCAAAGCAGCTGTTGAAAAAGGCAAAGACTCTTGTGAAAACCATGCTTCTAGAGGCCCAGACTGAGCAAGGCAAACTTACTTATATCCGCAAGTTGGACCAGCTCAGTGATACGCTTTGCCGCGTGATTGACGTGGCTGAATTCATCCGCGTGGCCCACCCTAGCCAGAAATGGGTGGAAGCTGCCCAGAATACCCATGAGATCATGTTTGAGTATATGAACCAGCTCAATACTGATGTGCGGCTTCACTCTACGCTCTCGGCCATTCTAGAAGATAAGTACATCACGCAAACCCTTAGCAGCGAGGAGATCGAAGTAGGCAAATACTTGAGGCAAGATTTCGAGCGGTCCGGTATTGCCATGGACCCGAAAACAAGGGATAATTTTGTTTCCATAACCCAACAGATCTCGGTCTTGGGTTCTCAGTTCAGTAACGAGATGCAAAATTTGGAATCGTTCTGGATCTCGGTTCCGGAATCCGACTTTGCTCAAATATCTCTGGACGAAGTCAAAAAAGAGATTTACCTGCTCCAGTCCAAATGTCCTGTCCAATCTGACTCGCTGCAAAAAAGCGTGTATATACCCTTGGCTGGCCACATTCCATCCACCATCTTGGCCAAGTGCTCGCTGGAAAAAATCAGGAAACAGGTGTGGATTGCGCTCCATAACTCGGTGGAGTCCCTGTTGCATACGCTCAACTCTTTCCTTAAATATAGGGCACTCTTGTCCAATATGCTAGGCTACAAGTCTTTTGCGGCGTACCAGCTTGAGTTCAAAATGGCCAAGTCTCCGGAAAACGTGGTTGCGTTCTTGGAAAACCTCCAGCGGAACCTCTTATCGGATGGAAGCGTTGTCAATGAGATCAAGGAGCTTTATAAGCATAAACCAGGAAATGATGCTGGTGCAAGTGACTCGGAGATTCTCCATAGCGTCAAGCCTTGGGACCGGGACTACTTGTTGAGTCAAAGTGAGAAGAGTGCTTCTGAAGTGCAAGGCTCTACGGTAGATCTCTCACCCTATCTCTCTGTGGGCTCCATTATGAGTGGTTTGGATAAACTTTTCCGTAGCATCTACAATGTCGCTTTGATCCCGGAAAGAACCGAAAAGGGAGAAACCTGGGACCAGAATAGGGTGCGCAAGTTGAGCTACAGAGACCTTTCAACCAACGAGACTTTGGGGTACCTTTACGTGGACTTTTGGTCTCCCAAGGTTTTGCCTTCCCACTTCACTATAGTGTGCTCCAGGGAAATTAACAATGAACTTGGAAGTGAAAGTGGGGAAGAACTAGCAGATGAAGTGCATTTGAACCCTGCCAAAGACTACCAACTTCCAGTGATCTCGTTGGTGTGCAACTTCCACGATAACTGTGTGTCCAAACTCAAAAGCTGGACGGAGGGGGATCTCCCTACTTTGCTTACTTTGGAGCAAGTGGATACCATTTTCCATGAAATGGGCCATGCCACTCACTCCATGTTAGGCAGAACCAAGCTCCACAACTTATCCGGCACACGGTGCCTGACAGACTTTGTGGAATTACCCTCGGTGCTCATGGAACTGTTCAGCTCCGACCCTCGAGTACTATGCAAAATAGCCCGTCATTATGCTACCGGAGAGCTCTTGCCCGAGTCCTTATTAAAGGCACACCAGAAGAAATCAGGTAGCCTTGAAAAGACAGAGACATACATGCAGTCCAAGATGGCCATGTTGGACCAAGCATTGCATGGGGAGATCATTGACTTCTCCAGTAGGGAGTCCCTCCAGTCGTTCGACTCCACGCATGTCTACCACGACTTAGAAAAGAAACTACAGGTGTTCGCCGACGAATATTCCACTTGGCATGGCAAATTCCCCCACCTCTTCTCCTACGGAGCAGTGTACTACTCGTACTTATTGGACCGGGCCATTGCAGAGAAAATCTGGAAAGGATTGTTTCAGGCAGACCCATGGAGCAGGAGTGCTGGCGAAAAGTACCGCAACAGCATTTTGAAATGGGGAGGTACTAGAGACCCATGGCAGTGCTTGGCAGATGCTTTGGATAAGCCTGAGTTGAGCAAGGGCGACTCCAAGGCCATGTCCATTATAGGAGACGCCTAGCCGTGCCATCTTGTACATAAGACTATACCGATAATAAACAATAAAAAGTCGGACATTCATGAGAATTGAATTGGTCATACTGTATGGAATAAGAGAAACTTGAATGGGTGCAAGGGCCGGAATTGGGCGTCGTACACCCGTACACCGGGCTACCTCAGGACAAAAAGGACCAACGCAAAGCCCCTTTTTCATGTTGAATTTTTTTGGAATTAGGTTTATTGGAATCCTGGAATTCCGGACATTACAAAGTATCTTTTTTGGCCTCAAAAGCTACCTGGATGGCTAGTTTGGGTGTCTATTGAAATAGTGTTACACCACGGCGAGACAATTCCGGGGCCACGACAATTAAACCATTTAATTAATATCACTGGATAAAAATGAGTCTTTACTAAAAAGTACATCACTTCCACAGCTTCATGTACTGCTCCAAATGTGGTATACTACATTCAGCTGTAGTAACCAATTTATAGACTCTACTATAAATCTACTCCATCTACTAGTATACTGCGCACTATCTACACACCACTCTATGATATGAACCAGGAATCATCACATTCGAATACCTAGGCAAATGCTTGGGTGGTGCTCCAAGGAAGGAAGGCTATACGTATAGAGGAGGTTATCAATACATCTGTTTGAAGTCGGTATGAAGACTTGGGTGCAACCAGAATGAGCCTTCAGACTGAGAATTATCATCTGGCCATTATGTACACTCTCTACCTATACACTACACTACACTACAATATGTTGAGCGTTCGCGCTCACTTTTGCATAGTTTGGAATTGTTATGACGTTCGCCTCCAATAACTCTCTTAAATACAGTGAATCA